>CATIWO010059653.1:0-19792 GCA_949673435.1 Macaranga tanarius | reverse complement strand
TTAGTGGAGAGTGTTGAGACAACTCTCTCACTTCTTATGCATATGTATTGAGTGTGAGACACTCAACACATCAACTAATATAATATTGGTAGTTAGTGGAGTTTGTAGAGAGAGTTAAGGCATTAGTTCATTTGCCCATTTGAGAGAGAGAAAGTGATATCAACATTAGAGAGAAAAGTTGTAGAGAGAGTCTTTTTCATCTTCTTCTTCTAAGTGTTCTTGATATCAAACAAACACAAGTGTTGTGTTCTTTCTCTTAAGTCCATTACCTTGAAAGGTTGCTTCATTTTCCGACTCATTCTTGTTTGGTGGAAGTTCAAGCAAGTTCCTTGGGTCATCAAATGAGAGGCTTGTGGATTGAACAACATCATACAAGGAGATCTTCCAAGCAAAACCGTGTGGACAAGCTAGAGGCTTCACACTTGGGGAGCTCAAGCTTGTGGATCACCATCAACCAAAAGCATTTCGAGTGTGCTACCAACTTTGGAGTTTGTAAGTGTTACAATATCTCTTAGTTGTAGGACTTCTCCTTTCTATCTTATTTTGATTGGCATGTTAAAATATATGTTGTTCATTATGCATATTTAGCTATGTAAGAGTGCATGTGATATGATCTATGGGCATGAAAGTGTTATGTGTTGATGCAAATGTTGCATGCAATGAAAATTTTTAAATTCCGCATTTTCATTGTTCTCTACATATACAAACCTTCAATACCAACTTCATAGAAAAAAGATAAAAGATCATTATGCTCTTATAGCTCAAAGCTAGGTTTTAGTGACCTGTACATCAGTGGTGCAAACACTGTCTAAATAGTCCTCCCTAATGACAAATATATGAATAGAGGCTCCTATAAGCTCGACTTTAATCCTGAAAGTTAATTCAGCATCCACGTCATGGCATATAATGTATTTCACTAGTGTCTCAGTCATGGTCACCTTGTAGGTCATTATGGCCCACTACATTATCATCTTATATATGTACTAGCTATATAATAACAAAATACCTATATTAGAAATATGAAAGGAAGCGAGTGTGAGTAATTTCATAAGAAAATTACCAGTGAGTGTAAAGGAATAACAAAAACAGCTCAAGTAATAAGTAGCACTCAAGAAATGATCAACAATCAATAAATATCAAATAAAAAGGTAATAAATAGAGTGCTCAGTTAGCAAATAAGTATTAAGATTCAATACACTTTATTTCATTGTACTATTGATATTATTTTCAATATATTATCTTATGTTCAAGATTTAAATTCTCCTATTAAGGTCTTTATCGATGATTAATGATATAGTTTCACTTCCTCATACTTCGAAATTGATATTTCGATCATTAAGATCTTTGTACTATATATTATATGTTTTTAAGTGTTTAATACATATATTTATCATATAATATACATCATAACTGTATCAAAACATAACTCTTATATAACACTGTGGATCCATAAAGCTCAATTTTCATATTGTATCTCAATTCACTAATACAGTCCATATTAATGTATTTTGTAACATAATTTTTCAATAAATCTGTATACATACATTTTGAACCACATAAATTCACTTCAAAGGTATAATAAATCTATGCATTATTTTGAAGACAGTTATCAAATTTGTTGGGTTACCATAACTCATCTTTACTCATACTCAATATACTCAACATACGTATGTGTTCGTCAAACTTTATTATTTTTTTAAGGATCCTTGTTCAAGTTATAATATAAGTTTAACATTACTTTTTGTATTTTAGTTATCATTGATTCAAAATTCATTTTTTTTATCATAGAATTCATATATTCATTGATTCAAATTTCATATAAATTTTAAATTATAATTTTCACAGAGACGGTTACCTCCACACTACACATAGATCATTGTTTCTACTACTATTTCTAAATTTTAACACAATTCTAACCAATATTCACCATAAATCACAACTATATTAGTCTTATTTCTATTTAAAGCTCTTTTTAAGCTTGATTTCGAACTTCATTTCATTTTCTGTGTAGCTTATTGAATTCAATGTTATATAATTTAAAGATTATATTATATTTTTAATTAAGCTCAATCAATAACCAAAATTTAATCTTAATTTTGCTTAGAATATTTGAAAGGAAGGCATCATTACATACTTTAAATAAAACTAAAATAAAAGCTCATATCAATAGCAAAAATGATAATAATTTGACTAAGGATAACACAAGGTTTTCCATCAACATAAGAAGAGACTATCTCAAGATCAAGATTTTAAAATTTAGAAAGAATAAAAGGATCAAATTTTCACTCACTATTTCTAGCAAAATCTAGAGTCCTAACCTCCTTAAGATCACATTTCTCCAATTTGATAATTTTCTATGATTAATAACCAATTATTATGAATTAATTACATAAGAACTTAAAACTAAGAATGCATGCATCATAATCACTCTTTTAAATTGATGGAGATAAGGCATGCAAATTAAAGAACTTATCCTAATTTCTATGATCCTTGCTCAACTCAACTTATTACAGTTCCCCCTTCTTTTCTCTTTGCTCTTCAGATAGAAGCTTTAAGCTTCTACTTCGTGCATTTTTAACATAGCTTTTTTTAGACAGATGTCTGCAATGGACACATAATTACCAAAAGATATCATTTAGTCCTCCTCTCCATCTTTCTCTACTTTTAAATCCTAACTTCCTTTCATTCATTTTAATCAAATCCTTATTTTATTTTTAATTTAGTCCTTCACCTTACTTTTCTTCTTCTTAAGTCCTTCATTGCCTTTCTTTATTTTCAATTAACCCCTTCTTTATTTTTATTTTGACCAAATTGATATTTAATTAATATTAAATTATTAATAGTAATTTCATCGACATCCATCTCAAGGAAACGGATGTCAATTCAAATTATAAAAGTTAAATGTGAGCCTTAAAACACTTATATAAATCTTGTTAATAAGATTGGGGTGGTTCAAAATCTCTAACTTAAGGATAAGTTAGGTAAAGGACTAGGATTGTTTATATCTGAACCTTAATAAATCATATGTGCATTGATTTTTGCTCACTATTTATCCTAATCTTGTTCATCATCTTAACCTCCTTCCAATTTCCTTTCAATTTCTCAATCTTCTTTTAAATTAGCCAAAATCCCTATTCACCCCCTAAGGCTTTTTTAATTAGAATCAAAGCTTGAATTTTAGGTATTTTATTGCTAGAATCAAGATTATGGGGAGTGAATTCTTAAAGTTTCAATTCTTAAAACCTTTCTTTGATGGAAATGACTGCCTCTATTGGAAATACAAAATGGATTTATATTTGGATAGTGAACCAATTAAACTATAAGATGTTATTCTAGATGGGTAGAGTCCTCTTGTGGAGAAGGTGGAGAATGTTAATGTGCTTGTAGATAGAAAGAGATGGTCTCAAGAATAAAAAGAAGAGAAGTACAATAACATGATAGCCATGACCATCTTTTTATCCTTCATATTAAGAAAGGAAGGTGGGAAGGTGCAATATTGCTTTTCAGCTAAAGAAATTTGGGAGATCTTGAAAAATTACTATAAAGGAAATGTTCAAATGAGATCCAAGAAGGTACATCTACATATCTATGAATATGAGCTCTTCAAAATGAAATTCCAAGACTCCATAACCAAGATGAAAAAAAGGTAGAATGCTCTTCTCATTACCTTATAAAACTTAGGGAAACACTATTTAAGAGAAAAAGTTAATACCAAAATCTTGAGAGTACTACCTAAGAAGGATTGGGAGATTAGAGTAACCTTTACTGAAGAAGCACTGATCTTTCAAAGCTCTCCACCAACATCCTCACTATTAACTTCTTACTTATGAGGTTACCTTAAGGAAAAAGGAATATAAGAGGAAATAAAAGGATAAGAAGAAAGGGATTACACTTCAGGCCTCTTAAGCCTCTGGTGATGATGAAAGACTTGATGACTCAAGTGAAAAAGATGAAGAATTGGCTATGCTCACTAACAGATTCAAGAAGTTCTTGAGGAGGAAGAACTTAACTAAACAAAAAGGAGTTCAAGAAAAGTAAACACAAGAAAGCCAAGGAAGTGACTTACTATGAATGTAGAAGGCCCGACCGCAGTAGTATTAAGTGCCCTAAATTCAATCAAAAATCAAAGGAACAAAGAAAAAGAAAAAGGCATTCAAGGCTACTTAGGATGACTTTTTTAACTCAGAGAAAGAAGAGGAATAGTAAGAAGTGGCAAATCTTTGCTCTATATTGAGCAAGTTAGCTTTAAAATATAAAAAAATATATTTTTCAAGAAAAAAATTTATAAAAGGGAGCCTTCAAAACTCATTAAGGATTTTGAGGATTCAAAAAATCAATTTTCAAAAATAACTTCTTCTAATAAAAATTTATCTTTTAATTTGAAAGCCGCTTTTTCTGAAATAATGATCTTAATAAAGCTAAAAGGAAAAATAATTTTCTTTCTAAAGAAGCTTTAGAGTTAAAAACACCATCTCCAAATTTTACAGGGGAAAGGAGAAACTTGATATCCTTTTAGATCGTCAAAGGGATCCTAGTATGAAATTTGGATTTGGGTACTCAAATAGAACTTTCTCATCATCAAGTCCCCCTAAATTTGTAAAAACATCTTTGTCATCTTCTTCTAATTTTATTGAGAGCCAACAAGCTTAAAATTCTAAAGGTAAAAAGCCTAAGAATCTTGATACCAAGTTAGAGCCTCTAATGGCTAATCCTTTGAAGGCTTAAGGACTCAAGGCTAAGGCCAAGAGACCTCAACCCAACCATGCATTCATATACAATAATAAGAACACATATGTACACTCTAGGAGTTAAAAATTCATATATAATTATAATTGTAAATTGCATGGTCATCCTAGAACTTTCATGCCTAGGAAAGCTACTAACACCTTACTTATACTAAAAATGCTAAGGTTAGTAGGCCAAATAAGGTTTGCTAAGGTTAGGTGCTTTTATTGTATGACCTTAGGACACATTAGTAATGTATATAATTGTAGAATATTATACTTGAATATATTGCCTAAGGATTATTTTGAGACTAACCAATCTAGACTAATTGAGGTTTAGGTTTAAAAGAATGCTTGATTTTATGATGTGTAGGTATGTTTCAAGTCCACTAAATCCAAAAGCTAATGGCACTTAGATAGTGGATATTCAAAATGTATGATGGGTGAAAAAGCCAATTCACCTCATTAAAAGCAAAAGATGGAGGAAATGTAACTTTTGGAGATAATGCCAAAGATAAGATTATGGGAATTGGCAAAATAGGTAGCTCGAAATCTCTTTCTATATATAATGTATTATTTATTAATGGTTTAAAGCATAACTTACTTAGCATTAGTCAATTGTGTGTCGTGAAAAATAAGATCACCTTTTATCCCAAAAATTATTTTGTTTGTCAATTTAGTAATGACAAAGTAATTTTTAGTGGAGAAAGGGTTAACAATATATATGTCATTAATTTGAATAATGTATACAATAAGGAATTTAAGTATTTGATGTCTATTTTCTATGACATATGGACTTGGCATAAAAGACTAGGACATACTAATTTTTAATTGATTAATGAGCTTTGCAAAAGGAAACTTGTGGATAGGTTGCCAAACTCAAGTTCACCAAAGACAAGATATATGATACATGTCAAATGAAAAAGCAAGTAAAGTCATCATTCAAGCTCAAAAATAGAATGTTCACTTCTAAACCGTTAGAGTTAATTCATATAGATTTATTTAGTCCTATAAGAGTCATTAATTTAGGTGGAATACACTATACATATGTTGTTTTTTATGACAACTCTAGATTTACTTGGGTGTATTTCCTAACTCATAAGAATAATGTTTTCAATGCTTTTAAAATTTTTATAAGGAGAAAGAGTTCAAAAAGAAAATGGTTTTTGCATTACTAGTATTAGAAGTGAGTATGGAACTAAGTTTAAATTGAATATTTTAACTCTTTTTATGATGAAAATGGAATTTCTCATAACTATTCTTTGCCTATAATAACTCAACAAAATGGGGTAGCTGAGAGGAAGAATAGAATATTAGTGGAAATGGTTAGAATTATGCTCCATGAGTATAATTTGCCATTATACTTTTAGGTGGAAGTTGTTAATACTGCATGTTACATTTCACTTAGCATGTTTTTAACATAAAGTTTTTATTTTTAGGATTTTAGAATAAAAACCGTATTATTGGCAAAAAAACAATTTGCACCTTTAGTATAAAAATTGCATTTTTATCGTGTTTTCAATATAAAGATTGCATTTTTTGGATTTTGATATAAAGTTTGAACCTTTTTGGCATTTTCCACTAAAATTTTTCATCTTTTCATTACTTTATTAATTATGTACATTTTGGTGGGCTCTACACATATGGGTTAGTATCTACATGCGTAGAGAATGTAGTTCTCACCTTTTCATCCAAAATTACATTTTTCATCTATTTGCATCATAAGGCTTACATTTTTAAGTCATTTTCATAAAAAATTGTATTTTCAACATAAAAGTTCACATTTTATCATCTCTACAATAAAAGTTGACATTTCTACATAAGAGTTTCATTTTTTATCACTTTTGCATCAAAGTTTTTATCTTTAGCTCATTTCTATAAGAAAGTCCATATTTTTAACTAGTTTTACATTAAAATTGCATTTTAGGTACTTTTTAATGTAAAATTTACTTGTTTAAGTTCACTTTCTGCTATAAATATTATATTCTACTATTTTTATTATGTTTCAATGTAATTTTGTTGTTTTTTTTTATTCTATTATTTTTTGTTATTTCTATCTTATGTGGATGGTGTATATACGTGCTAACCTCTATTTTATAGGGTTTTTATTATATTTAGGATTAGATTTACTTTTCCCACACTTTTTTTCCTTTTTAATGTATTTACTAAAAAGCTATGTAAATAATTCTTTATTTTTGCTTTATATTGTTATGAATGTGTATTTGTATATATTACTGTAATATCGAAACTAAGGTGATGTGGAATGCATAATGGGCTTACCTAATAACAAAGTAGCCAAGTAGAAATGACTTTTCAAACTCAAAATCTCTGTTTAGGTAATGACTTTTTCTTAGTCTCAAGATTGTCTCATATTTTTTGAGCAATCAGGTGATGACTACTTACATGAGGCTTTTTCAAGTTTCCAAAAGGATTATCACTCAGCCTTTTAAAAGGCAGTATTTGACTCCCAAGTATTGCAGTAACATCTTACTTTGATGCCTAGATGCCTCTAGCTCACTCACAATGGCAAGTCTCTTAGGGATATGAGAGAAGTGACAATTTTAAAATAGGCTACTTCTTCTTATTATGTAATATCTACTTATTACATATCATTCACTAAATATCTGGACTCCACTTGATTATAAGAGGAGGTGTGTAGTTTGTACCACTCTCAGATAGGTGATGCTAATTTGCTGAATTTTACTAACTTTTCTAGAGGAGTCTTAACCATAAGCTCGACTTAGTCTATATAGATAAATGAGTAGAAATCTCCCCTATGGTCCCACTTAGCTTTTACATGCTACCCTTTTAAAATGCTACTTATTTGTCCTAAATTTACAAATGATATGACATCCCCAATTTTTATTGTCCCTCGGCCTCATTCTATTTGACTCGAGTGGAATGTGCAAACATTAGGTATACAATGTGACGCTTGCAAACCTTGTGCAACCCTACACGCGAGGAATGTGAAAATTTTACATAACATGGTGTTATTGTGTTGCCTTTATGAGTCTTTCAGTTCTGATGCTCTATGACACTAGTATCTATAAATATTTCTTATTTGTTCCTTTCAAAATAAAGGGGCATTGTTAAGGTCTTTTTGACCGAGACCATGAAACAAATGATAAACCTATGATTAAGCTATGCATATACCCCAATAAGGATGTTAAAATTGTGTGGAAAGCTAGTATGTCAAACCATTACTATGATGTTTATGAACTTTGAGCAACCGTGCATGAGGAACATAAAATTACCACAAAGATTTAACATTATCATGTTTCCCCTACAAACTATCTACGTGAGGAACGTGTAATTAGGTATTCATTATAATGCCTGCAAACCTTACGTAGCTGGGCTTGTGGGAAGCACAAAAATCATGCGTGAGTCGATGACACATTGCTCATGTAGCCAATATTTACTGATCATTAAAATATGCCAATTATGCCCTTAGGTTTTCATCTATATCTTTCAAAATGGGTGAACACCATCCTAAGTCAAAGCGCGAGTCTAATGTCCCTTGTTCACTATGGATCAAAGCCCACATAAGAATAAAAATAGAGATATGCCATGAAGAAATAAGGTTGGAAGGGAGCAATTGCTTGTACTTGGTTTGTTTCCTATACAGGAAATACTCACTAATTCTTTTTGGTTCAATGCATTTGCAACCCCCAATACTTGCCGCCTTTTGTCATTTGACTCCTCAACTTACGAAATGATCATTTAGACACCTAAAACTGCTAAAAATAAGACTCATTAATGCTTTTCACACTATTTAAGGTGTATAAATATTTTAAGCTGAGATAAAACCATTTAGACATATTAATTAGATGAAAAGTGTTTATGAGTGATATTTTTAGTAAATTAAGGTGCTAAAATGATCAATTTATAAGTTGAAGGGGGCAAACTAATAAAACAGACCAAATTGAAGGAGCTAAAAATGTATTAAGCCTTCTTTTTTGTTTGTTTCCTTTTTGTATAGTCTTTCTATACATGTATACATATATACATGCACACACACACACACACACACACACACACACACACACACACACACACACACACACACACACACACATATACACGCAGACACACACACATACCTACACCCACGTGCACATACATACATATATATATACATACATACATGCACATATATCACTAGCACACATTCTTTTACAGTCATACCACACATACAATAAATTTATTGTGTATACACACTATGCATACATGTTAACCCTATCTTTTTGCAGGATATTGCATGCATACGTTTCATACTATTTGTACAAAATTCATGATTTTACAATCATAATCCCTATACATACCCATTAGAAAGAGAATTGGCTATAGTTCGGGTTCAAGGATAGCTGAACAACCAAAAAAATCAAATTTAAAACTGTAAGGACCAACTCAAAGAGAGCATTAAAAGACTCTTGACTGATAGTAACCTAGCTAACATCTTTGGAGCCCAAATCAAGACTGCCATCAACTAATCACTAAGTACCATAAACTGGAAGATCTTCATGGGATATATTGCTAATAAAGGAGAAGCATGATAAACCTATATTGGTAGTATAATTTAAGTTAATATTTAATTGGTTTTATGTGTTATTATATGTAAATTGGTTAATTTTAGTATAATTTCTATAATTAGGATTTAATTAGGTTATTTTTCATTCAAAAAAATTTAAGATTAGTTTTAGTATTTAACTTAGATTTAATTTAACAATCTAATTAGGATTAGGATTAGTTTTCCTTAGAATTTAGGAATTAGTTTTTTAATTTATTTTTTGTTATTACTTAATGAAGTTTAGTTGCATTTAATGTCTATTCCCATATTTTGTGAGGTTTAAATAAGCAGGAGTTGATTTGGTATTGAAGTGTGATTTAAATAAGTCAAAAACATGCAAGGATTAAAAATAGTGGAGGTGGCACAACCGTGTCTAAATGCGGATCAAGAAAGGGAATTTTCTACTGAGGCAGCACAGACATGCCCATATTAAGTGGGCAGAAGCGAATGAAGATAAGGTAACATAACTATGTCATAAGAGACATAATTATGTTTAAGGGACCTAAGAGTAAGGCATAAGCAAATGAAGTTTGGCATGGTTGTGTCATAACATAACCATATTATGATCGATAGAAGAAAATCAATAAAAGTGATATAGCTATGTTAGTGGCGACATAGCCATGTCATAAAGCAAAATCTAACTAGGATTATATCTTTTCAAAGCTAATCCGAATATAACTTCTATAAGAGGTCACTACCTCTATATAAAGGAGTCTTGGGACATGGAATATGACATTTACAACGCATTTATTCAGCAATCTTTGTACTTTTACATTTAAAATCATAAAAATAGTTCATTTATCATTTGTGTAAAACTTTGCTCGTGATGTTTAAGCATTCAATGTGCTTTAAGGGGCAAGATTAGGGGGTTTCTTATCTCTTTTTCTTTTTCTAATTTCTTTGAGTTGTTTGTAAGAATGTTTATAATTTTCTTTCTTGTAAACATGACATTATTAGGCTAAATTTTTATTATGTACTAGGATAGATCTAAGTAGCTTGGGAATGTATTAATAACTATTTTTTTACTTTAATTTACGCTGATTTCTTGTATATGGGTTTTATTCTTATGCTTAATTATATTCAATGATTAGTTATGGTTAAAGTATGTTGAGACCAAGAGGTGAATAATGCTTTGGACCTAGAATAAAATCTATTGATGTTAATTGAGTTAAGAAATCTTTTAATTAACAATATTGTATGATTCATTATTGAGTTTAGTTTGGTTAATAATTTGTTACATTATGCTTAGTGAGGTGGAAGTCCATAAGTTGCAACTAATAATTGAGCTAACTAAATAAACTTATAATTGCTTGGGAAAGAGTTATAAGGACACTAGTTGATGAGCCTTATATGCATAATCCAATTTAGGTTAAAGTAAGATGTTAATAGATTAATATATAGACCAAGTGAAAGGTGAAATTCCAATACATGCATTCATCATATTATTTGGTTAATTTGTTTATTGATTTGCTTTGTTAATTTTGAAGTTCTTAGATTAAATTTTAGGGTTAAATTTAGCTTAGGTTCAATTTTAATTTTAAACTTAATTTGATTGTTTAGATAATTAATTAACTAAGTAAATTAGTACTTAATAATTAATCTTTATAGGAATGACAACCTTACTTAATCCACTATATTACTTGAGCGATCCGTATGCTTATGGAACACCAATCAAAGCATCTGGTTCTTGTAATCCTAGATTGAGTAGGGCCAAAGAAGTTATGGGCACCCCACTTAATAATGATAATAAGCATTATTAAGTATTAAGATGGTAGCCTTCGTAGCCTCCTATCAGGTCAGCTAGTATAATTGAGTCTGGTTCATCAAATGAGGTTAAGAAGCTAACTCACAAGATTGCACAACTTAAGATTTTGGCTAAAAGTGAGATTACTGCCTAGGCCAAGGGCTCCATTAATCTTTTCTTGCCCAAGGATGAACCACTACTAGATGACTTCAAACTGCCTAACTTTGCTAAGTTTGACAGGGCTGGAGATCGTAAAGTGCATCTAAGATAGTACGCCACTTTCATGGCCTCTACCAAGCTCAATAAGTCTTAGATAGTTTATTTCTTTTTTACTTATTTATATAAAGGTCCTTAAGCCTAATTCCTTGATGTAGAGGATGAGATCAAGGGTGACTGGTTGTTGCTCTCTCAAAAGTTAATCAAGCAATATGAGTACAACACCCAATTAGACTTTATTATGACATACTTGGAATTAATAAGGTAGAAATAAAATAAGTCATTCTCTAAGTACTTGGTAAGATGGAGAATCAAAGCATCTTAGACTAGAAATTGACCAAGTGAGCTTGAGCAAATCGAGATGGTAATTAAGGGGTGTCTACCATATCTAAGAGGGCATCTGCTTTACAACCACTACCTATCTTTTAGAGTTTTGCATTAGGCTGGTATAAATATGAATAAGAACACCACAAGCCAACCTTATATGAAGATATGAGCAACCAAATAATGCCAGCTCCACTGATTCTAATCCTGGGTAGCTAGACTGATGATGCTAGTAAAACCCTCTTAGGATATGTTAACAAAATGCGAAAACTCTTGTTTTATTATTTTGCTCAATGTTTTACTTACTAGTAGTATGTAAAATATTGAACATTTCATGAGCATCTTTTACAATTGTCTTATACAAACTAATCCATTTCCAAATAACATGAGTTTGCATCTTATTTGTATGTTTGTTATTCATGAGGAGAGAGTAAGAAAAAAAGAAAAAAAACAAAAAAGGTAGGCAAAAATAAAATAAAAGTGAGAAATAAACAATAATTATTGTCGTTCATTTTATGAGCTATGAAATAGCCGGAACATTAATGGACAAAGCAACACTTTAGTTGGAATGAAAAATAGCAATGATTCTATCAATAAATATATACCACAAATTTTTATAAAACAAGCATTTTCAAGATTCTATAGCCAAAGGATGGATCCATACAATTGCAAAAAGAGTTAAAAGCAGCACAACATTGCATAGAATCACCAATAATCTCGACGAGAGAATAAAGTAAAGAAAACCAAAAGTTAATAATGTAGGTGTTGAAATGGAAGGGTAGGAAGCAAAAAAAAAAAGGAAGAGAGAGGAGGCCAACAAAGAGAAAAAAATAAAAAAGAGGAAAAAAAAAGAAATAAGTTAGAAGCTGGTGATATGATTATAGAGCAAAGAAGAAAAATCCAAACTCAATTTGGAAAGTATATTCATCAAGATGTCTTTGACTTAAGGGGCATATTAATCGTGATATCTCTTGTACACAAACCAATGTCACCAAAATGAAGCAATATGAGAATAGATTAAAAAAATTTTAGACTTGCAACGTCATTCAAGAAGAATCATTCACGCTTCATGTATAAGAAAAGAAAGAAAGCTGAGAGAAAATATTTAGTCAAAAAATTTGAAAAGGACTAACTAAAGACAAGAGTAACATTTTGTGGCATTTATATAGATACAACATGTGTTTATCTCTTAAATGAAATCTTAATAGCTATACAAATAATTGAAAAATTTTCTCTAAATATACTATATGTTTTACTTCAGCATGTAATTCACTAAGCATTTTAGTAAATTTTTGAGTCTTTTGTTCATCATTGGCATTTGAGTTGTCATCAATCACTACATGGCATCATTTCTTTAAAACTCTGAGATGCTTAATTCTTGGTACAACCTCATTTAAAAGACAAAATGTGCCTAGTTAGGACCGAAAACCTTCATAAAGAAGGCAGTCTAAGTAAAAAAGAAAAAAATAAATAACAAAATGAATGGAATAAAAATAAAAGAGAGCCCAACTAGGTGCAAAAATCTCTAAAAAGGGACGGCTTAGATAAAAGAAAAAAATAAAAATAAAAATGACAATATAAGGCATGTACTGTAACATCCACCCTTTTTCATACGTAATTATAATGTATGTATTACATTTATTGCATATACGACAGTGGACCTAGTATAAGTTGAACTTAAGCATGTAGTTATTGTAACACCCGCCCATTTTTCATACGTATGTAATACGTATACATTGCATCTTATGCATGTGAGATCATAGGCTTTATTTAAGTTAAGATTGGGTATGAATTATAGAAAATGACTAGATTGTAAGGTAACTAGGGGCTTGATTAAAGCAATTATAAGTTTAAGTACTATTTGGGAAGAGTATCAATTCATTAAAAAGCTAAGTGGACATTTGGCTATAAATATCATAATATTTGGTCTGATCTCTTCCTTCTCCAACGTGACTTGTGTTTATTTGTATGAATGTGTGTGTGTGTAAGGAGAGGAGAGTTGCACCCAAATTTTCTTTTAAAGGAGTTAGGGATTTAGTGGAGAGAGATAGAGACTTGGATGAGGGATTTGGGAGTTTATACTGTAGATATCACCCTTCTAAGTTCAAGAACATCTCTTAGTAAGTTAATTGTGTTTTTGATTGAGTTTGGATAGAGTTTTTAGTAGTGATTTTCGTACTCTATTTTTACTAAAATTTTAGCCTCTGTATTTTAACTATATCTAGAGCTATATAGCTCTAATTTGAGCTTAGTTGGAATCCTTGGAAACTTCAGAGAGTCCTCTTCAATTTTCATGTTTTGAGTTTTGATTAAATTCATTGCTAGAAGGGTCAAATAGGGCTGAATATTTTAATGCTCATTGTATGCTCGATTTTGGGTTGAATGGATTCTAAAATCCATAATTAATTCTACACTTGTCCAAATTGAGTGATTCCAACTAGAATTTGAAGTGGACTCATAACTTAATTTTAGTATAAATTTAGGAGTTTTTGGACTAGTGTGTATGATTTTAGGTCAATTTGAGTTAGGAGCATTTTATTTCCTTATTGTGATTTGAGGTGATTTATTATGGTTGATTATTGATATTGGTATGTGATGATATTTAAGGGCTGAAAGAGAAAGAGGAGACCCTACTCATTAAGGGGGGGGGGGGGTTTGCTTGTGGAGGAGTTGAAGCTTTAAGGTAAGTAATTGTTAATACAATACTTACATATATTTACTCTCATGTAACTATAGTTATTTGATTATGTTGATATATATATGTCATCGAGGTGGCAAGATTGATGAATGTATGTTTATATTGATGTGAGAAGGAATTATGAATATGTATAAATATTTTGGTTACGAGACCATTAAATGGTCGATTAAGCATGTGTGATGAATATTGGCACCTTGTGTGCAAGCTACTTGTGATAGTAAGGTGATACGAATAATGTTGTGAGTTTGATGAAAAGGCATGCATAATGTATTATTGAGAAATGATTGATTATGTATGCATACGACATGATGTGAGGAACGTGAGGAAAGTGTATGTGTGTAGGGATTGAGCTCCATGATCTGAGACTGAGCTAGGTAGAGAGTCTCAGATATGGCCATTCATATAAAATATGTATATATGTATGAGATATGAGACTGAGCTGGGCAAAGAGTCTCAGGAATGGCCACGGATATGTAAAAAGGAATGAATAAAGAAAAGTAAGGTTTATGTGTGAAACATGTGAGACTTGTGTAGACAACTAACTTTCATAAACATATATGCATTTCATAATGAATACACATGTTTGTCATGAATGAGATTGAATATGAGTGGAATGTATGAATTATAGTTGTGGTTTCTTGAAATGGTGTGTTTCATATATATATTGCACCAATAGATGTTGTGAATGATTAATATTATATGTTAATGGATGTTTTTATATGGATTAGTGTGTTTAGAATGTATTGTTGTGGCTTGAATTGAGTTATATTTAAGTGTGCGAAGGATTGTTATGCTTTGATGAAGAGTCAAGGGCATTTTCATCAATCCATATAAATGAATTAAGGCCAGGTTCTTCATAAAGTTGTAGGTCTCTGAAATAGCTTTCCATAACCTCTTGAATTCGAATTTTGTAGAGGGAGTTATGGTCGAAAGAGTATGATATGGTCCGAAGAGTCGAGTCAAGTTGAGTCTTCTGGCGCCAGTGCCGAGTCATACCTGAGGCTCAGGGTGCCAACTCGGTATGAGTGTGCTGAGTCATGATGAGTCAGCCCTTCTTCAGTACACTTCTGTCTTTGTATTTTGACCATAACTTGAGCTATAAAGCTCCAAATAAGGCGTGGTTTGATGCTACAGAAACTTTAAAGAGTCTTATACAACTTTCATGTTTTAAATTTGAGTTGAATATATTTTTAAGATTCTCTAATAGAGCCTGAAATTTTATTGCTCACTTTCCCCTTCTTCATTTGGACTCCCGTACGCACTTTAAATGCTATATTCTCATATTTTGTTGTGTAGAAATGTTAGTTATATATATATATTCTCCTTAATTAGTTTTTAAAGAGTATTATATATTTAGTTATATTATCAATTGCTTATTGAGTCGCAAGCTCATTCTTTTACAATTGTGGTTTTCAGGCAATAGATAGACTTGCTTAAAGCACTTACTGATTAGAGCTTGAAGTGCAATTCCTTATGAGCTTAGGTGGGTCAAAAGGCAGGCATGGTATCGACATCTACATACTCATGAGCATCATCCTCATAGCATTCAAGCAATTTTGTGTTTAAACTATGTTGCTATTTTGTTAGCAAATTATGTATGTACATAAAAGTACAATGTATATTTGACAAAAGCTTTGTATAAATGCTTATCTTATATATATAAAAAGAAAAATTTATGCCACATGTTGTTATGTCATTTGGACACTTGTATGTGGTACCTAGAGGGTGTTACATGTACTTTAATAAGCAACCAAATTGCATACTAGCTAGATGCCATGTCATCTCAACAAAATAAGTCATTCTTCATCCGATAGACTACATGATTGTTAAAGTCTTGAAGTCTTATAGTTCATCTTTAAATGGTACTAGAGGTTGCACGTTGATGAGTGTGAAATATGCATGTGTTTAGCACTTTTTTTTATTGCATATTTAGGTTAGAATTCCATTGTTTAGTTAGTTTTTACTTAATTTAGTTAGTTTTGTTATTTTATTTTAACTTAAGTAATTTTATGTTAAATAAGTAATTTTTGTTTAGTTTGTGGTTGTAGGATGCATTTGAGAATATATGGAGATAGGGCTTGAAGATAAGGATAAGATTGAAACTTAAAGTTGGAAGTTATTTTTGCATCAGGGCACATGGCCATGCGCTTGCCCATGCCTGAATGGAAAGAGAGATAGTCAACAGGGCACATGGCCATGCTCTTGCCCATGTGCCAGTGCACGCCCATGCGCATGGCCATGCCTGATTTCAATATTTCAGAGTTATTTTGATGTATGGGCATGTCCAATTGTTGCGTACCCGTGCATAATGATGTGGCAGCCATTCAAAAGTGGATTTTAAGCTGGAGTTTTGATAGATAGAACCTCATCTTTTAAGCTTTTGATTAGATAGAGTTTGAAAAGGATTAGATGACCTTTCTATCTAAGAATCTAAGTCTATAAATACTTTTATTTATTTTTCATTTAGGGTTGTTCTAGTTTTTAGTTCCTAATTTTAGGTTGTTCTTATTTTTATTCTGATTCTAGAATTTTTATTTCTTTGTTATTTTCAGAGCACTTTTATTTTAGTTTTTGTTTTTGCTCATATTAGAATAGGAATTGGGTTTGAAGATTGAAGGACAAGCTTTCTCTACACCTTGGTGAAGGGAGTTTTCTTGTTAACTTTTCTTATTATTCATCATGATTGGAATTGTTTTCTTCATTTATTCATCTATTTATTTTCTTTTTAATATGAGTGGCTAGATTCCTTTTTAGGGTTCTTATTCTGAATTGACCATGTACTTATTGTGATTATTGTTAGGTTGTTAGTTTTAATTCATTGGTTATTGTTGTGCTTAATGTCATTTTGGGCCTGGCCAACCTAAGATTAAATTGACACTATAGGCTTAATCGAGAGATAGGTTATGTAGGAAATGGCAATGACCTATTGATTGCTTAGTTAGTTGAGAGACAATTAAGTGGATCAATATTGATTAAAGGTTGTGTTTAAAATTAGAATTAAAAGACATTAGGTTGGTGAGAGCAGGCTAACTTAGTGTTGATTAATCTCTAATTAATTATAGGTTTATTTAAGAGGAAAATCTATAATTTTTAAGATCCCTTCAAGATGAATTAGAACTAGTGTGGACCTAGATGTTAATTAATCCTTAGAAATAGTCAATTAAGAATAAGGAACCCTAGCTTTTAAAATTTGCATTGAATTTGTGTTTTTACCTTTCCTAATTTAGTTTCATTTCTTTGTATTTCCAAACTCTATTTCATTGTCTAAACAATAAAACATTGTGAGTATTTCAATATTCAACCTACAATCCATGTGGGATGATATCTTTATTTACTACTTGATATGATTCTGTACACTTGCGGATTTGTGCTCATCAAGTTTTTGGCGCAGTTGCCGGGGATTGGCAAGGAATTGATATTGTAAGAAAACTTTGTTGCTTGATTTAGACATTATTTTTAATTTTGGTCTGAATTGTGGTATTGTAGTAATTTTTATTGTTTGATTCACATCACACGAAGTGCAAGCAAACAAGGACTTAAGTTGATACCACTTGATTTGGAGTTATAGAAGACAGCGCGTGAAAAGAAGAAACAAACAATCATATCTCGACAATCACCAAG
The DNA here is from genome assembly GCA_949673435.1 of Macaranga tanarius. Lineage (NCBI taxonomy): Eukaryota > Viridiplantae > Streptophyta > Magnoliopsida > Malpighiales > Euphorbiaceae > Macaranga > Macaranga tanarius. Next base: position 1,898 of record CATIWO010059653.1, on the reverse strand, counting down.
CAAAATTGACTTAGGAGATGAAGCAAGGAATGACCCACCGAGGCAACAAGTTCTTCAGAATCCTCAAAATGGTCAGAGAACCATGCGAGACTTTGTGAGTCCTAATGTGCAAGGTGATCAGACACTGATTGTAAGGCCAGCGGTAGCAGCAAACAACTTTGAAATCAAGCCGGTAATGATTCAAATAATCCAGAACTCACCATTCAATGGGCTACCACATAAGGATCCATTTAGTCATATGTCTAGATTCTTGGAGTACTGTTCTACCTTCAAGATGAATGGAGTACAACCTGATGCAATTCGGTTAATTCTATTTCCATTTTCTCTTATGGATAGAGCAAAGAGGTGGTTTACAAGCTTGCCATCTAACTCCATCAACACTTGGCAAGAGCTCTATACAGCCTTTTTCAATAAATACTTGCCACCTGCAAAAGTGTTAAAGATCAGAAATGAAATTAAGTCTTTCTTTCAAAGAGATGATGAAACATTCTATGAGTGTTGGGAAAGATTCAAAGACCTTCAGAAGCAGTGTCCACCTCAATTGATTCCTACATGGGATTTGGTGCAATCATTCTACAAAGGAGTCAATCATGCAGTTAGAGTTAACATTGATACAGCAGCTGGAGGTACTATTATGTCAAAGACACCGAAAGATACCCTGGATCTCTTTGAAGAAATGGCAAATACACAAAGCTTGTGGTCTAATGAAAGAACCATTACAAAGATAGCTGGAGCCAGAGAAGTAGACAATTTTACCATGTTGAATGCAAAGCTTGATGCTCTGACAAAAAGGATGGATAAGGTGAAAGTGAATGCAATATCTACATTGTCTTCCTCTTGTGAATTATGTCAAGGAGGCCATCCTACAATAGAATGTCAATTGATGCAAGGAATGTCTACTGCGGAGGGTGTCAACTATATGGGCAATTTCAAAGGGCCTCAAAATTAAGTCTATGGTAACACTTATGATCATAGTTGGAGGAATCATCCAAATCTTTCCTGGAGCAATCAAGGAAATCAATGGCGACCTCAAGCACTACTAGTATTTGGAGGTCAGAATGCACAACAATCTCAACCTCAATTTCACCATGACAAAGGTTCATCTTTGGGAACTTCAATGGAAAGCAAGATGGAGAAATTCATGGATGTAATGTCAGCAAAGATGGGTTAACTAGATGAAGCTCAAAAGAGAATGGAGCAAATGATTCAAAATCATTATTCTTCTATTCACAATCTAGAAGTACAAATGGGGCAGCTAGCAAATTCCTTATCAACAAGGAATCAAGGTGCATTACTAAGCAATACGGAGAAGAATCCAAAGGAGCAAGTGAAGGCTATCACCTTAATAAGCAGTACAGAGATCCAAACCCCTAAAGCAATAATGGAATATGAAGAAAAGAAGAAGGAATGAGAGAAAGATCTAGAAAGTGAAAGGGTTGAGACATTAGAAGAACCAAAAGTGAAGGTGGAGAATAAAGAGAAGGCAAAGTCACCACCAATTCAACCATATGAACTTCCAGTACCATATCCACAAAGGTTGAAGAAACATGAGTATGATAAGCAGTTTGCAAAGTTATTGGAAAGATTCAAGACACTTTACATCAATGTGCCTATTGTGGAATGTCTAGCTCAGATGCCAAAATATGCAAAGTTCTTAAAGGAGCTGATTTCCAATAAAAAGAAGTTACAAGAATGTGAGGCAGTTACACTTACAAATGAGTGCAGTGCAATCATCTCTAATAAACTTCCTTTAAAACAGAAGCAACCAGGGAGTCTTACTATTCCATGCTCAATTGGAAATTTATCATTTCAAAAGTCTTTATGTGATTCCGGTACTTCTATTAACCTTATGCCTTTGTCTATTTATAGGAAATTGGGACTTGAAGAAGCAAGACCAA
>CATIWO010059634.1:0-10817 GCA_949673435.1 Macaranga tanarius | reverse complement strand
TGGGTCAAATGTATGGGTCAGATTATGGTGGAAGCTTATTTTCTATTGTTAAGTCCTCTCTCTTTAGGCTTTTTGAGGATTATAATGCTATATATGGACTTACTATTGCTGGTTGTGACTCTCAATCCCAATCATTTGTTGCTGTTGATAGTAGTTCATTTATACCTGCTACTGATGTTCCTGTTAGTGCTGGAAAGGGCATATCTATGTTGAAAGCTAAATTTAAGAAGCACAAATTAGAGATTGGACTTGGTAGAAGCAAACAAAATGAACCTGATGTTTATCTATCTGAGGCAGTTCTAAAGGAAGAGGGTTCTTTTGATGTGTTGAGATGGTGGAAACTCAATGCTCAAAGATTTCCAACCCTCTCTCGAATGGCTAGGGATATCCTAGCAGTCCCGATCTCAACTGTTGCTTCTGAATCTGCTTTTAGCACTGGAGGCAGAGTGCTTAATGTATTTAGGAGTTCTTTAACTCCAAAAATTGTTGAAGCCCTTATATGCACACAGGATTAGCTGAGAATGTCAAAAGAACCAATTTCTATTGAGGAGTCTCTTGATGAGCTTGAACAGTTTGAAAAAGGTCTGTTCTTGTTTCTATTTTGCATTGTTTCATTATTGTTTATTGCTGCCTTCCTGGTACATTTTACTACTCTCTAATTTCTGTTTTCCTCTTTATTGGCAGAGATACCTCTAATGGGTGTTAGTTCTTAACTGTCATAACCAACAGCTCCATCATAGTTTTTGTTAGCTTAATAATTTTAGTAAATTTTCTCTAACCTTATTATGTGTTTGGATTATTTATGAATTATGATGATTTGTTGTGCCTATGATTGATTTGTTGTGGGTGGCTGTTTTTGATTTCTTGTGACTAGGGGTGAGCAAAAATAACCGAAAACCGAATTACAGAACCGAACCAGTCGGTTCGGTTCGGTTTTTAAAAATAAAATACTAATTCGGTTTAAACCGAACAGAACCGAAATAGGTTCGGTTCGGTTCGGTTTTTAGAGTAAAAAATAGATAAAAACCGAACCGAACCGAACTATAGTATATTATAAAATTTTATATATATTTATAGTTCGGTTTGATTGGTTTCTTACTAATATTTTAAATTTTATTAATAATATTAGTTTCTAAATATATAAAACTCTTAATAAAATTATTTACTACCAAAAAAATTCTAACAAAACGTATTTAAAAATATTTTAGAGAATCGGTTCATTTGATTTTTTTTAAAAATAAATAAATAAAAAAAATAAGTATAAAAAATTAACATTAATATATCTTATAAATCTTATTAGAATATTGTAAAATTACATAAATAAAATAACTTTAAAATTAAAAAGTGAAAAGAATATTAAAAAAAGAAAAAATAATCGAACCGAACCGAACTGAAAAAGTTTGGTTCAGTTCAGTTTTAAGATTTTTTTACACCGAACAAATATAGGTTCGGTTCAATTTGGTTTTAGTCATTTTTAAACCGAACCGAACCAAACTGCCTTTTGCTCACCCCTACCTGTAGGGCACATGCTTCCGCTGCATCTCTGTTGCATAACCATTTCCTTTCACAGAATGTATTTGAATGCATTATCAGGTTGAAGACACGGATAGAGACACGGGCGTGTCTCAAGTCATATGTCAAGACACAGTTTATTTTGGGTTAAGACGTGGGCGTGTTTCATGTTGTAATTTGTAGATAGTGGGGAATACGGTTTAGAACACGGGTGTGTTCATAGCCGTATTTAAATGTGTATTTTGGGTAGTGTGATACATGGGCAAAGACACGGGAGTGTCTATAATCATGTATCTATGTTGGATTTTGAACATTTAGATTTACAAGCATGTGAAGCTCATAAAAATTTTGGCTGCGAGCAGACACTGGCACTCGCCAGTCGGGTCTGAACTATAATGATTATGTAATTTGTTCTCAGTTGAATTAATTATGTTATATTCATTAGTTCTTGAGAAGTATTATATGTTAGAATGTGTTAATAATTGCTTATCGATTATAATTATATTATTCTAATATGGAATTGAGGATTAAGGGTGTTAGAAATGATGAAATGCAACTGCATATATTTGGCTATATATAAGCCTTTGTATATGAAATCATTGTGTATACTAAATGTATCATAAAGAGGTGGATATTTGAATATTAAATGATATGAGGACATAGATATACTTTGAGCTTGTATTAGTGAATGACAAATGGTGTAGGAAAGAGCTATTGAGACTATGAAAGTATGTATATAAATGTTGAAACTCATGATTGATTGAGTATCATATATATGTTTTTGAAGAGTCTCTGAGTTGCTTTGAACCTCATTTGAGTGTGAAAAGTTGCATGGCTTTAAGAAGGCTAACAAGGGAGTTTTAAGATTTTAAAGGAAAGGAATATTTAGTCTAAGATATGTAGGACAATATAAAATTATAGAGAAAATGGGACCATTGGTATATAAATTGGCCTTGCCAAAATAACTATTTTCTATTCATGATGTGTTCTATGTGTCTATATTGTCATAGTATAGATCGGATCCTAGTCGTGATACAAGAGTCTAAGGTAGAGATTTCTATAGGATTGACATATGTGGAAGAACCGACGAAGATTCTAAATCGGAAGGTGAAGTAGTTAAGAAAAATAGAGATTCTAATAGTAAGGGTAAAGTGGAGTCACCACTCACCTGAAGAAGCAACATAGTGGGTAGAAGAGCTAATGAAGCAAAAATATTCATACTTGATCTAGTTAAGTAGTGAGTAGTAAATTTCAGGGACAAAATTTTTATAAGGAAGGGAGAATTATAACACCCACTTCCTAGATTCACTGTTATACATTAAGTATTCATGACATATAGAGTCCAATTATGGATTATATTTAAATATGAGAAGGTGTATATTAGTAGAGATGGACCTTATTGTAACTTAAGTTGGGAGTGACTTGTCACAAATAAAAGTTATGGGGTATTATGTAATATGCCCAATTCATTAAGGAGATAATTAGTTAGTGTGGTGATATTTATTATTATATTAGTTATAAGGGTTATATGTGTATTTAATTTTATGATATTTTGGTGATGATTATAAATAAAGTTAAGAAGACTTTAGGACCATAGGGTGGAGGTTTTTTATTGGTTATGTTTATATGTGCTTGTGTGTATGTGTGAGAGTTTATGTGGTTGTGTAGAGAAAGGAAGAAGAAGAAGAGTGAGTTGAGAATAATTTTTGAAGAGCTTTTGATCTTACTCTAGCTAGCTTGTTTGTTGATTTTTATTGTTTTAAGTTGATTTTGGTTGGTTGTATTTTCGGGTAGGTTGTCCTCTATTTTTTAGTCCTCTTTTTTGTGCCGTATCTTGAGCTTTAGAGCTCTGATTTGAGTAAAGTTTAATGTTCTGAAAACTTCAGAGAGTACTCTCTAATTTTTTATTTTGAGCTTGAGTTGAAATTGTTGTTAAGTCGGTCAAATAGGGCAGGACATTTTATTGCTCATGAAGGGTGCCCTATTGTACCCGAGTTGTTTCAAAAATCCATAAATAATTCTATACATGCTCAAATTAAGTAATTTTAATTGGAATTTATTATAGACATATAACCCTAGCTTGGTAGTAATTGTTATTAGATTTGTATATGTGTTTCTAGATCATGTTGAACTTTGGGCAATTAATTACACTTTGTGATATTGGGGTGAATTGCAATGTTGTTTATGAAATTGATGTATGAATTATGTGTAGGGATTAATAAAGGGAAGGAAAACACTTCTCATAATTAAAGGAAAGGCTCTTTTTGAAGAGAAAGCAACTAGAGTTATGTAACTATTAATACATGTTGTGTATATATATGCTTAGCTCATATGTTTAATAAGATGTATTCCTGTATTGGAATTTAATGAATATTTGATTAGTAAAATGATGTGGAATGAGTTCCACCCTTTGTGTATTGGAAATGTGATGAGAAAATGGGTAAAAGATGATATATGTGTATGGTGTAGTTGACACCATATTTATGAAGGTTGAATATTATAAATATGAGATTTGATTTAATGTTGGTGAATGGCTGTTATATTGGCTTATTGAGATGCAATTGAATGGATATCTATTGTGATATATTGGTTGTGTTATATTTCACTTGAAGGTGAAATATGTGAGGATTGGTTGTCAAATAATGATGTTGACAAATGAGGATATGGATGTATTGTGGTATATTATTGATATACTTCTGGTATATGAGCGGTACATTTTTCATTTATAATTGTGTATGTTGAATACTATGAATGTGAGCATAGATGTAATGTGTGATGAATATGTCGATTGGATAAATGACCTTCGACTATGTTAAATGTGATTAAGTTGATTGGCTAAGTGACCGTCGACATATGTGAATTGTTGAGTATGTTGATTGGCTAAGTGACCGTCGACAATGTGAATTATTGAGTATGTTGATTGGCTAAGTGACCGTCGACATACATGAATTGTGATTAAGTCGATTGGTTAAGTGACCGTCAACAGTGTGAATTATTAAGTATGTTGATTGGCTAAGTGACCGTCGACATACGTGAATTATGATTAAGTTGATTGGCTAAGTGACCGTCGATAGTGTGAATTATTGAGTATGTTGGTTGGCTAAGTGACCGTCAATATATGTAAATTATTGATTATATTTTATAAGAAGGTGAAATAAGTGAGGAATTGATAATTGTGAGAAATAAGCCAAAATGTGGCTATGTGTGATGTCATTATATGAATTGGTTATGGATATCTATATAATATGAAGGTGATTGTGTGAACACTAATGGGTGTGTTGAAATGCAATGTGTGAATGAGTTATTTAATTATGATTTGATGAATAAATGATGCATTGTAATTTTGAATGATTGGAAATTATGTATTGATGAATGATTTGGTATGATTTAGTACGCTTAGCAGGTATTGTTATGGCTTGAATTGAGTTATGTTCAAGTATAGGAAGGATTATTATGCTTTGATGAAGGAAGGATTGTTATGCTTTGATGAAGAGTTATGTGCTTTGACATTACTAGTCACTTAAAGGGCATTTTTGTTAAACTATATAAATGAATTAAGTCTAGTGTCTTCATAAAAATTGTAGCCCTCTGAAATAGCTTTCTATAGCCTCTTGAATCACTTGAATCCAAATTCTGTAGAGGGAGTTATGGCCAAGAGAGTGTGATATGGTTCAAAGGGGCGAGTCAAGTTGAGTCTCCTAGCATCCATGCCGACTCGGCACGAATGTGCCGAGTCGTGACTGTGACTTGGGGTGCCGACTCGGCATGAGTGTGCCAAGTCGTGATGAGTCAACCCTTCTTCAGGACACTTCTGTCTTCATATTTTGACCATAATTTGAGCTATAGAGCTCCAAATGAGGCGTGATTTGATGCTACAAAAACTTTAAAGAGTCTTCTACAACTTTAATGTTTTGATTTGGAGTTGAATCTATCGTTAAGATTCTCTAATTGAGCTTGACATTTCATTATTCACTTGTTCCTTTTTCATTTGGACTCCTGTACGTACTCTATACAGTGCCATTGGTTATGGAACTATATAGTGATTGTTTGTAGACTTGGTAGAGGTTTGAAAGACTATGTTATGATCTTTAGAATGTGTTTATAATATTGGCTATCATGTTCTATCATCTCTTTAATTCTGTGATTAGTATATGTGTACAACTGTATTCATAGTTGCTTATTGAGTTGCAAGCTCACCCCTTTGCTGTTGAAACTTTTCAGGAATTGAGTAGAAAAGGCTTAAAACTTGCATTGGAGTCATAGGTGGGCTGAAGTGAGCTATGGTGTACCCAACCTTCATCCTGCATATCATAAAGCATTGTGTGTATCGGATAGTTTTTGTAGTATGTGTGTATCCATTAGACAAGCATGTATGTAATACTTGACATGTATGTATATTATGAGTTGTTGGTATATATATGAGTAACTTTTATGGAGAAAATTTTTATTATACTTAATGTGAGATGCTTGATTGCCACGTGTACATGTTTGATTGTGCCACATGTATGATTATGTTTGGAGGCGTCACATATATAATATATAAATTTTTATTCATAATAAATGTAAAAAATTTAAAAATATATTATTAAAATAAAATCATTATTTTTATTAAACATATTAGAACTTATTTCATAAATAAACGATTTTAAATTTTTAAGAAATAATTTTAATTTTTAATTTATAATTATTAAAATTTCTTTAGACTCATTTAAACATGTGAATAACTCATGAATACTAAATTGCATAACGAATTCAGTTTGATTATAAACAAACCAAATTCGAGTTAAATAAAACTCAGCTAAACTCATTTACACCTCTCATCACATGTATTTTTTTATCAATTTTAATTGAAAGGTAGAAAAAATTATAAATACTTAATCGAATTAAAAAATTTTAAAATTAAAATAAATTTATAAGAAATTATAAAATTTGTAAAATTTTTAGTACCAATATCCTTTTATAAAATTATAAAGAGAGTAATTATAAGTCGGTGCAATTTGACTTAAGTTCGAAGGTATTCAAAAGATATTTAAAAGAACAAATTCTAGCAATAGAAGCTTTTTTTAAGCGAATGCCATCAACTTTCAGACATATTCTTTTCACATGATTTGCTGATTTCCTTTTGTCTTTTATTTTCAAGGCTTATTTCAAAATGTTCCAATTGTTCAGCTGAAAAAAAAAAAAGGTTCCTAATGTTGCTTTCTTCGTTACGAAGATATTCTCTTTATATCGCAAACACTATCTCATTTTGTTGTTAATCTCTTTAATTTCTTTTATTTTCGCCCGAATATGCATATTCCCTTTACAGATTGAAAACTACCAGCTAGCTACTTGTCAAGGAAATATTCTCTGGGTACAAAGCACTTTATTTGTTAAAAAGCTAAAAAAAAAGGAAGAAAAATAAAAGATCATCTAGCTTAGCCAAAAACATTTCTACTTTTATATTTTTTTTTTGTAAAATGCATATGCATTATGGCTCTTACATAAATGCTTATTAATTTTGTATATTAAAATTTAAAAATATTAATTATTTTTATTAAAATTTTAAGCAGTTAACTGAATAATATACAACTTATATTTTTGATAAAAAAATAATTTTCTTTATACATTACTCAAATTTTAAACATATTGATCATTTGATATTTTAATTTCTTAATTTGTCATTCTCTCAATTTAATATTTTCTTTTTATATAATCTTTAAATTACATATTTTTATAATCTTTCTAATTGTTTTGAAAATCTCCATTGAGATTTTCTTTTTTTTTTTTTTTGAGAAAAATTACAATTTCTTCATCCGTTAAAATCAATGAATACACCTTGAAAAATCATAAGCATGATTAAGAAGTGCAAAAGTTTGAGGATCTCTTAAATAATGATAATTTCTTCTAATTTCTTTGAAAAGAATTTCATATCACAAACTGATTCTATTTTAATTTTCAAATGAGTCCGATTGAAATAAAATTATCAAAATAATATATCACCGACGAACACCATCATTACAATAACAAATACTTCTAGCAATACAAAAACTATCATCTAATTAAACATCATTATGAACATGACCTCTTACTGTACGTACTATCATCAACTAGCATTGAATTGAGTGAGTTATAAACCTTATTCGATACCAATTCACTTAATGTGTAGCACTAGCACCTTAGAAGGCGCACACTTGATTTACCTAACTTTAGTACTAGTGTGGTCAAGTATTATTATTTCAAAATTGTCATTCTCTATTATATATAAATTTCACAATACAAGCCATTAAATACAACTGTTCAAACCTATAACATACTATTACCAAAAATTCTAACAAAACAATACTCTTGAGATTCTTCACTGCTCTTACTTCACCTATTATATATTTAGCTATCTTTCGGACAACTACTCAATTTTGAAAAAAATTAATAAAAAGGAGTGGTGTGAACAAATTATTAAGAAACAAAATATTTTAATAAATCTCGATATCTCAATAGAAGAAAACTCAAGCACACAACTTGGAATGAGATAATAGATAATGATATTATTATTATTTTAAATAACAAATATAATGTTTATTTTAGTTGTATTTAATTTAATAAAATATATTTACAATTTAAGGGCACTAATTCACAGTCGCCTGTCGAGATTTTTTTCTATACATAGAGGCTCAAACATTAATTTTAATAAAATAATTCACTACAACATAATCTCATAGATTCACAACATTGTTCATCATAATAGCATTGTCAAAGTAAACTATACACATATAATGGTGACATCGGATATAGTGTGGACCAACACTACACCAAACGTAATATAAATTAGTCAGTATGTATATGACGACTTAAGTGTGATCAGCATTTAAGCCAATAATAACTTGAATGCCACATGCTAATTAATATGTGTATGTAACCACAGGCAATAACTATACATATACCACTGATATAGTCTTACATTTACAAGGTAGAATGTGCACCTGATCCTAGACAATAACTATACACATTTACCGAACTTATATCTATAAGATAAAATATGCACCCGGCCCCTGGCATCGGCTATACACACTTCCTAAACTTATATCTATAAGGTAAAATGTGCACCCGGCTCCTGGCAACAACTATACACACTTACCAAACTTATATCTATAAGGTAAAATGTGCACTTGGCCCTTAGCATCGGTTATACATACTTACCAAACTTCATCATGCCCTAGACATGGACTTACTATCACTTAGTGTCACATGTGCATGTGCTCATTTTTATATTATATTTCAAAAGTTCTCGTATATTCATGTTTTATTTTTATTTTCTCATGCCTTTCTTTCGCATCTGTTTCCCATAACATTCTTCAAATGTCACTTTGTAAATCATCAATGCCATTCTTATTGTAATTTTCTAAAAGCATTCTCATAATTGATTTAATTAGATTGAGTAGAATAGAAGGAGAAGAGAATGGAATATAAAGGGAATCAAGTACATATGTTATCTGGATGGTAGAGGGCAATTGAAGGGGAAGAGAATTGAAGATGAATTATTCTCTTTCATTCCCCTTATAGGAGGGGAAATTGATTACACCCCAATTTGGGGTGTAATCAATTTCAACTCCAAAACATATTATAATTTTAAATTATATTTCCTTTTTAAACAATTCTCTTTATTTCCCCTTCTTTTCCCCTTATTAAGTTACCAAACACAACAACACTTATAATTTTTATTCCCTTCCATTCCCTTCCCTTTCATTCTCTTTAAAAAACCTTCCCTTCCCTTCCCCCTCTAGTTGCCATGCATAGTGTAAGGAAACATGTAATGTGTGATTATCTCTGTGCCGTGTGTGTGAACTTCTGTTATTAAAAAAAAAAAAAAGGAAACATTTCACATTACCTTTTTGACCAATCTATGTGAAATGTATGGATTCCATATACTCCAATCTTGTGCCACAAATAAGTAAGTGACGCGTCTAAAGCATAACAGGTTGAATTATGAAAAAAAAAAAAGGTTAATTAGACATGCTTGTTTGATTTTTATCCCCCTAAACCGTTGCTATTTTGTCATATGTCATTCAAGTGGAAATAGACACTGCGAACTGATCCAATAATTGCTAGTGATTTATTTTATTTATAAGAATTAAAAGAATCTTGAGTTTGATTAGGAATTCACTTATGTATGTATAAACTTAGTATATTTTACACAATATTCAGTCACTAGATTGTATTCATTTGATAATTAATATTTCTATTGGATTTTATAATATATCAACTTATTAAAAATTTATATTTTTCATTAATGAATTGTTTTCTATCAATTCACATTTTTATTGGAATTTTTTTTATTAATTCTCTTATTAAATTTATATTTTTAATATTATTGAAATAATTTCTATTTAATTTACTTTTTTTAGTTAAATTTTCCATTTACATAGAATTGTCTTTTTTTTTTTTTTTTTTTTTCACAACAAAAAAGTGCTTTTTGATTTTGAAGGATTAGAGTTTTAAATTTTTTGGATTAAACATTATAAAGTTTAAACTAATTCTCCATACATAATTTTTTTTATTTATTTTCTTATAAAATTCAAGATTTTTAATATTTTTAGTACAAGTGAAAAATTTATAATAAATCTCAAGCAGCTAATGATGATTAGTGGCTAGCACTTATTAGCCATACTTCTTAAATATGAGACTAAACAAATAAAAAAAAAATGTGCATATATAATATTTTTAGAAGACTTTTAGGAGGCGTTTGGTTCATACTTAAGAATTAGAATCGGAATCGGAATTAGAATAGGAAGGAATGAAAGGAAATAGGAAAGAGAATGAAATGTGAAAAAAGTGTTTGGTTTACTAAGAAATGGGAATGAGAATCAACATTATTTATCAATTAAAATATTTTATAATTATTTTTATATATAAAATTAATTTTTTAATTAATTTTTTATATATTAAAATATTATATTATATTATAATTAATTTTTATATTGGCACTACTTTTCTTTTAGGAAATTTCACAATTTATCTATTTTTAAAAGAATTTTTCAAAAAGACCACAAAGTACCTAAAATTTTTTAAAAAATACCATAATTTATTTTTTTTACACTCCCATTCTTTTTTCTTTTTTTTTTTTTAGTTTTCCATTTTCTTCTTTTTTATTTTTTTTTCTCCTTATTTTTCCTTTCCTCATTTTTATTTTTATTTTTATTTTTTCTTATTTTTTTCTCTTTTTTTATTTTTATTTTTCTTGTTCTTTCTCATGCTTCCCTTCTTTTTTCGTTTTCCTACTTTTTTATTTTTACTTTCTCCTTATTTTTTTCTTTTCTTCTTTTTTTTTC
>CATIWO010059630.1:0-11832 GCA_949673435.1 Macaranga tanarius | reverse complement strand
TATGAATAATTATATAATTTAGTTAAAGTTAGTATAATGTGTTTCAGATTATATGTTTATTAATTAGAACTCTTGTATTAAATTATTTGAGCCTTAAACAAGTTTTAAATAAATTTAATTTATGGTTAATTCATTTATTCTCTGTGGGATCGACACTTGTACGCACCATATACTATTAATTTGATCTCGTATACTTGCGAGTATTGCATTTTCAATTTATATGTGAACATTAAACCAAATGGCATTACCAAGAATTCATAATATCCATATATTGTTCTAAAAGCTGTTTTAGGAATATTAGTCTTCTTTATCCTTAACTTGTGATATCCAGACTTAAGTCTATCTAAGAAAATATAGCAGCTTTTTGCAATTGATTAAATAAATCTTCTTTTCTTGGCAAATAATACTTATTTTGAACTATAACCTTATTCAAATGTCGATAATCGATACACAATCTTAATGATCCATCACTCTTTTTAAAAATAACACAAGTGCATCCACAAAGAGAAACTGGGTTGGATAAATTCTTTATCCAACAACTTTAGTAACTGCACTTTTAATTCATTTAACTCAGACGAAGCCATCTTATATGGTACTTGTGATATAAGTGATGTTCCTAGTAAAAGTTCAATCTCAATCTCAATTTTCTTTCAGGCTGCAATTTTAGTAAATATTTTAAAAAAACATCCTTAAATTCATTCAAAACAGAGAATTCTTTCAATGTTATTCCTTCATTCCTTCTATCAATCATAGAAGTTAAGTAAGCTTCACATCATTTCTTTAAATATTTCATAGTCGTCATGGCTAAAATTATCTTGATAGATGCCTTCCTACCTTCTCCAACAAATTCTATCTTTCCTTTATCCTTTTTCTCAAATATCACTCATCTTTCATAACAGTTCATATTAGCTTGATAATGGCTCAAACTATTCATTCCAAGTATAACATCAAACTCATTAATAGGTAAAATTACAAAATCCCACTTCATTTTATCTTTACCTATTTTTACTAAAACATCCTTAATAATAGTTTCACATATCACACTTGTGTCTATTGGCATATTTACAACTATAGGTACTTTCCTATCATATGACTTAAGTCTATTATTCATGACAAATATGGATGATATAAATGAGAATGTAGCACCAGGATTGATTAAAATATGTGCTAACTTATCAGATGTATGAACCTTATAAGTCATCATGTCTGGCGAGTTCTCCGTATCATGCTCTGTCACTGCATAGACTCTTATTTGCTGCACATTTCTGACAACACTTATTTGTCCAATAAGTCTACCTTGGGGTTGTGGAACCATTCTACTCACTTCATTATACGTTGATGTCGATCTTGCTAGATTCAATGGCTTACCAGCCTTCCATTCCTTGGAACACTAGATCCTTGCATAGATTGTTCTCCTTAAAATACCTTTATACATTCTCGAGTGTAATGCTTCATCTTATTATACTAATAACAATGAACTTCAGTTCTTCCAGAATTGCCCACATGATTTCTCTTACAAATATTGCACCATGACAAAGTAACTCTTCCCATTTGTATATTCCTAGTAGTTACTTGCCTAGGTGGTGCCATCAGTTGCCTTACCAACATTTGACTACCTTATAATCCATTACCTTCTCTTACTCCTGCATTACTCCTAGAGTAAGAAGAAAATCTCGATATTCTTCCTTTATTTCTCTTCCAATGTTGTTTAAATGTGCCAGCTTATTAAAGCATTCATTTTTTATTCACTGTCTCTAATTCCTTATTTAATCATTCTTATTCCATTGCTTTCTCAACCCATCCTCGAAAAGTTATACTAGTGTAAAGATTCAACTTTCCACTTAAAGATACAGGCAATCCATCATGGAACTTCTCACTTTTCATTTTCTCAGTAGGGTATATATCCTTCACATACTTATATAAATCCTCAAACTTATAGGTGTACTTTTATATTGTCATTAATCATTGCATCAAATTAATGAATGATGCTGCCTTCTACTTCTGATGAGTTTTAGTTAGGTATTCCCTATTAAATTCCTCCTTAAATACTTGCCAGGTCAAAGTTCCATCAAACAAATTCTTGACTAGAGTTAACCGATCATTAGCTTTATCAAACATTAGGCCATACACATTGTTAACCTTCTCTTCATCAGTTAGTTGCAACATAGTAAAGGCCTTCTCCATGGTCTTTACCCCCTTGTCAGCTAGATCAGGGTCTAAGGTATCGTGAAAATCATATGCGCCACACTTCTTAGCATGTTCAATAATGTATCTAGGCTTTCAATATCTCTTCTTCTCAATCATCATAGTGGCCATCGTATGTGCTAGATCAGTAGCATCTATATATGCTACTGGTAGCTCTTAAGGATTTGCCATATTCATCTGCATTGGCAGTGGTTAAAGATGATAATTATGTTCTCTTCTAGGTACATTTCCAAAAATTGGAACAAAACTGTTCATTAGAGAACTATCTTGTTCACCACCTATTTGAGCTTCACGTGTATCATCTCATTCGTTGCGAATCTAAGCTAATGATGGGGATGATTCTTGCTGTTGTGGTTGACTCCTACTAAAGTGTTCTGCCCACTCTACTACATCTGTTCTATAACCCTAAACACCATGGCATGTACCTCTACCTTGACCTCCTATTCTGCTACCTTTAATTCTTACCATCTTCCTGAAATTTAGAATCAAAGTAATTTAATATTTCTTGCCATCAATATAAATTTAAATGCTAGCATCCATCGAGTATTAATATTTTTTAGTGTCTACAGCATCTATTAAACCTATACTCTGATACCAACTTAATCTATGACACCCCACCCTATCTATACCAACACTATACCCTCTGCTATCTGCTTATCTTGATATTGATACAGATAGAGAAGGATACTCAGCAAACACTCAAACACTAACTATCATTACACTATAACATAAAAATAATCTCATTCACCATATATGTTATTAACCGTTAAACTCATTCACCATATAATTAATAAATAAATATGATAAGTTAACATATTGATTTCATTAAGCTAACATAACTTAATATAAAAAGTTCATCATCTAAAAAGATTAGCTATAAGTATGGGATACCATGAGAATATATACAAATATACACCAAAATGAATACATGAATCCCTCTTGTTAAACTCCTATCCTAGGAGATATATAGTGACCCACCATAAATTCAAAAAGAAATACATTATTAAGCTCTTGGTCACCATCCTCATTAAAGTAAAAAGATAAAAACATCCACATCTCCTCAAGTCCAAGACAGAGTAACCTTTGACCATTGTACCATGTTTCCATGTATATAACTTTTGTACATACATACATACATATATATATATATATATATATATATATATATATATATATATATATATATACTCATCACTAAATCACAACTATATTATTGTGTCTCATCATAATTCCATATACTCAGTAACCATACATTTGAATAGTTGTTTCACATATCACTTTAATCTCATTAAATTCTATATCCTTACATATAGGCATATAAATTCACCCCAAAGGCATAATGTGTGTGTGTGTATATATATATATGATTTGCCATATAATTGTTCATTCTTTGGACTTTGATTTAATTGCATTCTTAATTCGTTATAATAATTTGGTATGTAAAGAACTTGAAATTATCTTTAGCTCAATGTATTGAAATTTTGATTTGTACAATTTAATCTCAATTGAGTGTGGTTATGGAATTAAAATGAAGTATTAATAATTTCATTGGTTGAGAGTACTATGGTCATTATTATTATTTTCCTTAATTGGGCACGACTCTACAGGTATTTCTGCACGATTGTGTCTCAGTAGGAATTCTCAGGTAGTAAATTTATGGTTCAGGCATGGCTATTCAAGATAGATTGCACAGTTATGCCTGAGCAGGCTTAAATTAGGGTAAAAAACTTTTAGCTTTAGGCATGGTCGTACGAGTGTTACACACGGCTGTGCTAGTGTACCTTTAGTGAAACACAACTGTACAGGGCAGTCTACACAACTATACCTCCTAGGAATTTGGGGTGACATAGTTGTGTAGGATATCCCACATAGTTATACATAACTAGTATGGCAGGAATACTCCTTTAGTTTTTGAGCAACATTTTGATATCAAAACTTAGTTATACTGTGGTTACATTTTTACTGTTTCTAAAATAACACATTTCCACATATATTTTCAGATTGAACATAAGTTTCGTCACTTTATTTTGTGCAATTTTTACTCATCATCAATTCAAGTCTTCTCAAAGTTAAATCTTCATAATATATCACTTTTCATCTATTAACGAAATTTAGTAAGAATTGAAATCAATAAAAATGCTCATCACTAAGAATCAAATTTAGGCATAGAAAAATAAGGAATTGACACTAGTATCATAAAGTACAAGTTCATAAAAAAGCTCTTTTTTCATTAATAAAATGATATATTTTAAGAAGAATTTCAAAGATTCACAAAAATAAAAATGACGAAAATTTACTCACGGGTATCTCCTGTTGTATTTTCCCTTTCTCAACTTGAAATAAACTTTCCTCTCGATCAACAATAGCTCCTAAACATCGAATACTAAACTTCTAATGAAACTATTTCAAGAACTAATCTTTTGCTTATGCATGCACTCTATATATACTCTACTTTATCCAAATCAAAGCTAGACTTAAAGCCACATTAAATTCTACAACAAAACCTATATCAAAATTCACATGCATGTGGATTACTATAAGATTTATCAATTATAAAAATCACCTATGAGATTTGATCACAAGAAAAGATTTTGGTTGGCCTTGCTAGAAGCCCTTGATCACCGATCACCTCTTAAGGATGCTATATTGCTCTTAGCTTGATTACTCCTTGAAACAGCCCCAAAATTGCATTGCACAACCTTCCTCTTCTTATTTAATCTTCTCTTAAAACTCTTGAAAGGTGGTATATCCTCCTTAGGTAACATGAAAGCCTCTTTCTCTTCTAGATTTTGCTTGATCACCTCCAAAGTAATAGGAGTTCCTTTTGTTTTTATTTTTTTCTACTCTTCACACACACACACACATATCTCAAGTGGAAAACTACAATAAAAAAATGAGTATATAATAAGTGGAATGAAGGTTGTATATAGCCTCACTAAATCTTAATTAATTAATCAACTTTTGACTAATTATTATTTCCCAAGGACACTTGCCCTTTAAGTTATCTAATCACAATCTCATGTGATGCCACCTTAGCTCAATCATATTTCTGTAAATTGTCACAAACACTCAAACTTATTCTATCTATACACACCTCTCCTCATTCTCAAATATGTCTTTATTTAATTATTGATTCTCAAATTAACCTGCTAACTTTAAACTTGTCTAATTGGTCCAAAATCAATACCACTTTTAAATCCTTAAATTTTCTTTCAATTTTATTTCATACCTTAAATATTCACATCGGTTAAATATTTTGGTGGTCACCAAACTTTGCACTTATATCATTTTAGGTACTAAACTTCAATTGGTTTTCTTTCAATAACTAAACTTTAATTTAATATCACCGGCAGGTGACCTGGTAGTTTTTAGATGATGTGGCAATTATATATAGTTGACTTGGTGATTTTATGCCACATCACTTCACATGTCAGATGCTAACTCCCCTTAATTATTTCTAATTATCATTGAACTCATCTTGTAGGACCCACATCCTAAAAAAAACTTTTTATCTTGAAATAACTAATTTTTTTATAGTCTATTACTCATTTCTTTGTCCTTGAAAAAGATTATTCATGAAAAAATTTAATAATGCTGCAGCCTCTCATGATTTCTAGAACCAGGTTTATTTTTAATAGTTCGGGGTTAAATATTTCGGTGGTTACCCAACATCGTACTAATTGCATTTTGGGTACTAAACTTCAATTGATTTTTTTTATAACTAAACTTTAATTTAAGTATCATCAGTCGGTCATCTGGTGACATATTACTAATGTGGCATCCAGACTTAGAATATTTTAAAAATATTCACCACATCAACATCCAAGTCATCTGCTAACTTAGATTGGTGACTGAAATGAAATCAATTGAAGTTTAACACTTAAAATTAAATAATTGCAAAGTTTGGTGACTACCAATATAATTAACCCATTAATCAACCTCTTATCAAGAAATTTATTTAATTTACATTAAAAAATCCATTTAACCAATGTATATCTCAATATATAGTACTATATATATTGAGTATATATAAATATTTATGAATAATTTAATATGATATTTATTAGCAGCAGACAAGTAAATAATAAAATAGATTATCAATAAATAATTATTCAGTCAAATAATAAATGAAAATGTGGTTTATTTGATTAATTTTATTTATAACTTTATTTGTTTTAAAATATTTCAAATTTTTTGGAGATATTAATTGTTATTTTGAATACAATGTTTATTAATTAATAAAATAATAATTTATTATTATTATTATTTTTATATTATTAACTTAATTAAGGTAGAAAGTATAAATTTAAAAAAAATTATTTAAAATAATTAATTTCTGTTTTAAACTGATAAAAGTTTTTAATAGTCAATTAAAAATATTTTATTTACATGTATAGTTTTGAATAATATCAATTTAAAATTAAAATTAAATTTATCTTTACATAATTAATTTTTATTGACTATTTAATTACTAATTTTAAAATTTTAAAATATTTTCTTTATATTATAGTTTTGAATAATATTAATTTAAAATTAAAATAAAATGTACATTTCCATAATCAATTTTTTAATTATATAATTATGAATTTTAAATTTTTACAATTTGCAATATAGAATCATAATCTAAATTTTTATGATTTTATAAATATTAAAATATTTTTAGTTTTTATTTGATATTATTTTAGTTTTTATTTTAAAATAACTTATTTATTCATAAAAAAATTGAAAAATAATAGTTTTATTATTTTTGGTTATTGGATATGGATTTTTTAATATAGGTACATTTCCATAATCAATTTTTTAATTGTATAATTATGAATTTTAAATTTTTACAATTTGCAATATAGAATCATAATCTAAATTTTTATGATTTTATAAATATTAAAATATTTTTAGTTTTTTATTTATATTATTTTTATTTTTATTTTAAAATAACTTATTTATTCATAAAAAATTGTAAAATAATATTTTTATTATTTTTGGTTATTGGATATTGATTTTTTAATATAGGTCAAAAAAAAGTTTTGACAAGATTAATTAATTAGTTAAATGTATTGGTGGTCATCAAACTTCGCACTTATTTTATTTTGGGTACTAAACTTCAATTGATTTCATTTCAGTCACCAATCTGAGTTGGCGGATGACTTGTACGTAGGGGTGTAATCGAGCCGAGTCGAGTCGACACACTGCCAAGCTCGAGCTCGACTCGACTCTTAAACTCGAAGCTCGAGCTCGACTCGAACTCGATCAAGTTTATTTTTTTGAAGCTCGAGCTCGACTCGATTAAATGATTCTTATGCTCGAGCTCGACTCGGCTCGACTCGATTGATTATATAAAATTTTTAAATATTAAAATATTTAAGCTCGACTCGAGTTCGAACTCGACTCGATATGTAACTCGACTCGGTTCGATAAGATATTATTGTAATTATATTAAAAAAAGGATAAAATGGTAAATATGCACAAACTCGATTAAGCTCGATCAGGCTCGATTAAGCTCGCGAGCCTATCGAGTCAAATATTAAGGAGCTCGACTCGACAACCTACTCGAGTAGCTCGAGCTCGAGCTCGACTCGATTATTATCGAGTAGATTTCGAGTTTTTTTCGAGTCGATCTCGAGTAGCTCGCGAGTCGGCTTGACTCGGTTACACCCCTACTTGTACGTTGATGTGGTGAATATTCTTGGAATATTCTAAGTCCGACTGCCACATCAGCAATACACCACCAGGTGATCGGTTGATGATACTTAAATTAAAGTTTAGTTACTAAAAAGAAACCAATTAAAGTTTAGTACCCAAAATTCAATTAGTGTAAAGTTGGGTGACCACCAAAATTTAACCCGTATGTTCAATTAGAACTCCAATAAGAATACATACTTCTGCACAATGTGTTCATATGACTAACTTGATGAATGAGTTAGCAAATATGAGAATTGCGGATACTGATAACATTAATGATCATATGATTCGCGTCGACAATCAGCTGAAAAAAAATTATTTTTAATGGAAATATATTAAGCGATAAAGCTAAGCGTACTGCTTTACAAGCAACTTTGCGATCAGACTAAGTGTTTATGTTTGATGCAATCCGTTTTCATAATCCTTAAGTAAATTATACAAAAGTTGTTATGATTTTTTTTTGACAATATAAAATGTACCGTATTTTTGAAGAAGATCGAAGATGAAATAATGGAAACTCTACTCCCAATATATATGATATTGCTTTAAGAATGTCTACAACAGTACGAGATTCAATTCCACAACTTTGGTATTTTATATTTTAAAATATGTAACAATATCTTATATAATAATTAGAATAAATGAATATCGTTTTATATTTTAAAATATTTTCTATTATATTTGAATAATATCAATATATATTTTATGTTAGTATTATTTTTACATAAAATATACAATTAAAAAAAAACTCTAATGTATTAAATGCTATTTTAATAATGATAAAAATAATTAATTTGCTTTTAAAAACTTTACGCATTCTGTCTTATAAATAAATTTCAACGTGAAAGAAACATATAATTTCTTCTATTTGAAATATAAATAAATAATAACATCAAAATAATTATACTGCAAAAAAAATTACCATAGACGTATATATTATAAAATAAAAAATTACTAAATAAAAAAAAAGTATACAAATAATTATAAAAAATAATTTTTTTCACAAATTTTGAAATTAAAATACCACAACATCGCGTGGGTATCACTAATAGCAATAAAAGTTGTGAAAAAATGCCTGATAATGATCTCAAGAACATGCATTTTAGGAGACTTAATCCTTGAAAATTTAATTCCTGCCCAAGAGTCAATTTCTAGGTTTTCGGTCAAGGTTCTTGATTTATTTATATTCGGATCAAATGCACGGGAGGTACCAAACTTTAGCTTTATTTCAATTTACTTTAGTTTTATTTTAATTTGATCACCAAACTTTAATTTGTATCTTTTTAGATACCATACTTTTATTTAGTTTTACAATAGCGACTCACAAAAACTTTTGGCACCTTAACAATCCAAAATTACTATTTTGATCCAGAATTAAAAATTTTTTTACAAATAAGTCCATATTTTCTATACATTTATTAAAAATAAGAACAAATTTGGAAATTATTTTGATTCCATTTAATAAGACCAGACTCATTTTCAGTAGTAACATAGTCTAGGATAGGGGTGTAATCAAGCCGAGTCGAGTCAACACACTGCCAAGCTCGAGCTCGACTCGACTCTTAAACTTGAAGCTCGATCGAGTTTATTTTTTTGAAGCTCGAGCTCGACTCGATTAAATGA
Organism: Macaranga tanarius; assembly: GCA_949673435.1. Lineage (NCBI taxonomy): Eukaryota > Viridiplantae > Streptophyta > Magnoliopsida > Malpighiales > Euphorbiaceae > Macaranga > Macaranga tanarius. The sequence goes on along the minus strand of CATIWO010059630.1, from coordinate 2,325 downwards.
TTCTTATACTCGAGCTCGACTCGATTAATTATATAAAATTTTAAAATATATATTAAAATATTTAAGCTTGACTCGAGTTCGAACTCGACTCGATATGTAACTCGACTCGGTTCCATAAGATATTATTGTAATTATATTAAAATAAAAGGATAAAATGGTAAATATACACAAACTCGTTTAAGCTCGATCAAGCTCGATTAAGCTCGCGAGCCTATCGAGTCAAACATTAAGGAGCTCGAACTCGACTCGACAACCTACTCGAGTAGCTCGAGCTCGACTCGATTATTATCGAGTCGATTTTGTATTTTTTTTGAGTCGATCCCGAGTAGCTCGCGAGTTGGCTTGACTCGGTTACACCCCTAGTCTAGGAGAAGGTAAACTTCTTAATTTTTTTATAACTTTTGGACTAAATTGAAAAAATAAAGAAATTGAGGGATTAAAATAATTTTAAAGTGAAATTTTGAGAATTGAAAATTTTTAGTAGTACTCTTTTTGAAACAAAATAAAAGTTAAGTTACCAAAAAAAATAAATTGAAGTTTAATACCCAAATTGCAATAAATATAAAGTTGGATAACCACTGTTGCATCTAACCCGTTTATATTCCTTCAACCTTTTGTGGCACAGTGATGTTAGGATTAATTATACATGTATTGGTTTTTTTTTTTTTTCTAATATCGATTGCCTTATGATATACACCTCTTTTGATTTTTTTTTTTTTTTTGAACATAGTGGTAAAGGACATGGGAATAGGGAAGGAAAGAATTTTTTTTTTTTTTTTTTAATTATACCAAATACAAACAACAGATTAAAAATAGAACATATTTTAATTTTATAAAAATATGTTAATTCATAATTTAAATACCCACTCTATAATTAATATAGACCTCCGAAGAGCCAGCCCGTTACATACACCTCCTTGGATCAACGCAATGAATTCAGCATTTTGACCCAAAAATATAGAAAAATAATGAGAATACTTTACAAGGTGAAGATTCTCTGTCAATCAATTAAAAATCAGAACAAAACAAATATTGAAAAATAGGAAGCTATGGACAAATGGGTAGTAATTTGATGCAAAAACTTGCCAATTTTTTGCAAAGCTGAAAGCTCAGTTTTTAGGATGGCTTGTGGCTTGTAGTTGGATGAAATAGACATTCATAATTCCAGGCCCATAACATAGAAATCATGAGCAATTAAAGTAGTGCAAATAATTAACATTTCAAAACTTTTATTATTGGAGTCTTTTCTTAGTACACATCTATATTTGTACAAATAAAAATAAACATCACTAAATTAATACTTGTTAATTTTTAGTTATTAATATAATAGTATATAATATATTCAAAATAAACAATAAATTTTCTAATTTAAATTTAAATAAAAATTCATTTATATGTACACAAATGTGTATTATAATAAGATTGTACATATAATCATTTATATAAATATAAATAAATACTATTAGATTAATTTTTATTTAATTATAACCACAAATATATATTACACGTTGCATATATAATTGATTATAATTAAATAAAAATTATATATATATATAGTCTTTTAAATTTAGAAAAAAAATCTGAATGTTTTTATATCTACATCAAGCTAATAAACGAGTAACATATAAATAATATTAAATTATGCCCCTTGTTTTATAAATCCATTTTTGATTGAAATGCACTTGTCAATTGCCATTAAGGCACCTAGCTTAGGGTCTGTCTAGGGATGTAAATGAACAGAGCCGCTCGCGAGCAACTCGGTGCTCGACTCGTTAAAAGCTCGTTTGAGCTTGTATATTGAAGCTCGTTTAATAAACGAGCCGAGCTCAAACTATGCAAAGCTCGGCTCGAGAAAGCTCGTGAACAAGCTCGAATAAAAGCTCGCAAGCCGGCTCGTAATTTTAATGTATTAATAACTTAATTTTACATATACAATATATAAATTTTTATTCATTTAAATATTTTAAACATATATTATTACAAAAAAACATAATTTTATAATAAATTTTTTAGTAAATAATTTATTTTAAATTATTTTAATGAATAATTTAAATTTATACATTGCATTTCTATAAAAATTTTTAGCTTGTTTAGGCTCATTTAAGCTCGCGAACACTTAGCGGCCTAATAAGCTCGGCTCGTTTGTAAATGAACCAAGTCTGAGCTAGCCAATGCTCGGCTCAACTCGTTTACACCCCTAGTTACAAAGTTTATTTTATGTTTTATTGCTTATGAAATATTAACATTCAATAAAATTATTTGACGTACTTTCTGAAGATTTTTAGAGTGTATTAGTATTGATTATTTTATTTTATTTGTATGAAT
>CATIWO010059613.1:0-28581 GCA_949673435.1 Macaranga tanarius | reverse complement strand
ACCAAATTAATGAATAATTCAAATATTATCGCTTGGATTTCATTTATATTGATCTAGAGAAGAGAATAAAAAATATCGGGATTTCATGATTGATGTATATATAATTGATTAATATCCATCATTAAATATCGCTTTTATTACATTACACTATTAATTTGCAATAGATAAAATTTAATAAAAATGATTTATTTAGATTGATTCGATGTACTTCTAGGTGGCGGGATTCAACGCACACCTAAATGTTCGGCGACCATAGTACTGTATGGGTTCAAAATCCATTAGAAAATACAAATTTGGGTGTTTTGATGGGTTTAAGTTGGATATGAAGTTGCCATCTAGGTGAAATTCGGGACATATTGTACTGCAACTGGATCCCACGGAGAGGCCATCAGTCTTCCTCATATATTGTGTCCGAAAACTGAGTATGAATTTTTTGAAAGCCCACCCGAACTTGCGATCAGCCTCCGTTTGTATTTCGTGTTTTATTATTTTTAATTATTTCTTTAATTACATACAAAATTGCAATTTCCTCCAAACAAGTTTCAATTTTTACAATTAAGTTAAAGTTTGTTAATTAATCCAAATTTCATGCAATTGGGTTTGATTCACAGCATCCATCCACATCAAAATATTACAACCACACATCCACGAATAACAATTAAATGGAATATAGTAAATAAAAAGGCACACACAAGGAAAAAAAAGGAAGGAGAAAAGATTACAATCTGTTTAGCACATATGAGGTATAAACTTAATTAAAACTAAAAAAAAAAAAACTTAAATGGAAAATACTAAATCTGCAACGATAAAATTATTGTCTGTTCATTTTGCAAACTTAAGATCATAAATTAATAACTCCATAAAATAAAATTGTTTGCACAATGGTTTGCCTCCTGTCTTGGGCATCAGACTTGCTTTTTATCAGCTTCAAATGGTAAGCTCCCCATTGTAAAGCCAGAAATCAACCCTTCATTAAAGTACAGTCACATCAGTCCCTCAATTTAATTTTGTCTAAAGCTTCATTCTCATTGGATTCCTTAAATTTATTTACTGACATTTTCCAAGTATCTATGCTATGATCCCTTCTTCCCTCATTCCTTTTGATTATTTCTTTTCTTCTTTTTATTTTCTCCGTTTTTTTAGCATCTCTCCTATTTTTTACGCTACTTTTTTTTTTTTTTTCTGATTTTTATTTTGCTCGGAGCCAATTCCTCCCCCCTTTTTCTATGATTTCCCTTTCGTTTTATCACCAAAAAATTCCCTAACCACTTCTCTGTAATCTCCTGTTTTGAGGACCATTGACCACGATTTTCTACCTTTAAAAAATCGCGGTTAGTGGTGTTGAATGTTGGAGCAAAATGCGCCAACGTTCAGTTGAGGATTTTTATTTTTATTTTATCATATACCACTGAGGCGCTGCCTCAGCGATGAGGCGACCATATCAGTGCACTGAGGTGCTAGCTTAGTGATGAGGCGACCGCCTCAGTGATGGGATAAAGGTTATCAAAAGACTTTAATGGACTTAAAGAGTGTTTGGTTCAGCTTATTTAAGTAGCTGATAGAAGTTTTTCCTCAATCAACTACATTTTAGGTGTTTGGTAAAGTTATTAAATCAATAGCTGATAGCTAATTTTATCCAAAACAGCTACGGATTTCATCAGCTCCATTTTGAAGTTTTTTTCCAACAGCTAAGAGTTGATTTAAATTTGTTTTGTATTTAGACTATATTACCCTTAGTATCCTTATTAAAAATAATTAATAACAACTACAATTTTTTAAAAATAGATGTATAAAATTATTTTTTTAATCCATAATAAAATAAATATTATTTTAATTTATAGTTAGCAATTAAATAATTATAATATTTATATCTATAATATTTTTAAAAATTTTAAATTAACAAGATTTATATTTTAACATTAATCTTCAAATAGTTTCTATCAATAATTTTAATAATAAATAAAATAAAGATAATAAATTATTATTTAATACTATATATATTTTTAAATAATTTACATAATTAAAATACAATTATAAGAGATGTATCAAATTATATTTTAAAATAATTTATACCCCTAATGGTCATTTGACATACTAACAACAACAACTAATAAAATTTCACTAAACGGTTTTTATCTATCAGCTATCAGCTAACCGCAACAACTATTAGTTATCAGCTATCAACTGATATAAATAGTTGAACCAAACAAGTCCTTAATGGGTTGTGGGATTGTCAAATAGGCTGAAATCTCAAACTTTATACTGTTTTAACTCATTTTATTTGGACTTTCATCATTTGGTTTTTACTTTTAGGTTGAGCCAACCCAAGTGTCAACAGTACTATATGTAATTAGTAATGATATGTCATGTGTAATTTAAATATTTTAGTGATACATTCTTTAACTATTATAATAAAAATATTTCTAAAATACAGATTCAATTATCGGGTATAATCCATCACTATTAAACGAGTATTTTAGAAATGCAATTAGGAATTTACTTCTTTTATAGAGTTTTTTATTTTTAAGTGTTAGGTGGTGTTTGATAAAACTGAAAATTAAGTGTTGAATGCTGAATATAATAAATACTGAATTTTTTAAATACTGAATTAAATAAATCTGTTTGATAACTATAAGTGCTGAAAATCATAAAAGTGATTAATTTTATTTATTTAACCTTGTGATATTGACAAGTGAGTAATAATTTTTAAATAATAAGGACACAATAGTCAATCTATACAAAAATTTTAAAACCTAACGACTTAATGTGTTTAGTAGATATTTTAAGTTAAAAGTTTTAACTTATTATTTTAAGTACTTTTTAACTTAATTAAATAATTTAAGTTGGACCCATTTTGAGTTATCAAACCAACTTCAAATAATTAAATGCTGGATATATTAATTTTCATTATTAAACACCCCTTAGCTCAACAATCAACAGGATTCATTTTTAAATGAACTCATTTTCTTTCGGATACAAACATAATAAAATCTTCAAAATCCAATATAGGGACTTCCCTTCCAAAAGGCAATGGTGTTGCATGACCTGAGCCTGAGGACTAGAAAGCGAAATTGATGGCTGAAAACATAATAAAGAGTGATTATGGACAGCAAGAAAAATCCAAACCAAAAGCATGCACAAAGGCCGCAGAACAGTGCAATGGACATTTATGGGAAAAAGCCCACCCACCAAACAAAAAGCATACAGAAAGCCCACAGAACAATAATATAATGGAGAAAAGCTTCCCTCACGAGCTCAAAATTCACTTGTCCCGATTCCGTAAACGGCTGAGCTGCTGTGCTTTACCTCCTCCAATGGCACAGACAAATGCAGATAGATGAAGATGCATATTGATTCATTTCTGTATTACTTGATTGATTATTGTATTGTATTAAGCCGAAACTCAAATTCCAGTGCTCTTTGAGTTGCTACTTTCGAAAACTTGTTGGAGCAGCAGCAGCAGCTGCTTGAATGATGACGTCCAGCTCCTAGATTGTAAAAGTTCGAACTCGGTGTCTCAATTTTTATTTTTTGTTTGTTAATATCTGTGGCTGTGCAATGCAGTCGTCGTCGTCGTCGTCATCATCATCAATAATATTAATAAGGACATGGAGGACGGCATTTCTCACGCTAAGGGACGAAACCCTAACAAGCAGTCCAAAATCAGAATCAAAACCTATAGCTGAACTTCTCCAGAGTGTCATCTTTTCTCATTCCCAATCTTTAATATCTGCAGCTCCTCAACTTCCTCCTCATGAGGTACTCATGCTCTACTTCATTACTACATACATACCAAGCCTACTACTACTTGTTCTCTTCTCTTCTGTTTGATTGTTTCTTTGTTTATGCTTTCTCCTAATACAGAAATTGATTTTTTTTTTTTAAAAAAAAAAAAAAAATAAATAAAAATTAGGTTACCTCCGATTTGTTGTTCCTGTTGGACTTGGCTGCCAATTCTTCTCAACCTCAAGATTTGGACTTTCTGTTTACTCGCATTTCCCTCTTGGTACTACACTTCTTTCCCAACTCTCTTTCTTTCTTTTTCTTCCTAACTTTTATCTCTTTTGCTTTTGCTTGCTTATTTATTTATTTATTTATGTTATTATCTCTATATATCTGCCCAGATGAATCAGATATGTCAATCTCAACATGTTTCCCTTCAATTAGATTCTTCTTCTTGGACTCTTTTTCTCAATTCATTCTCCACCTTCCTCCAATTCTTCCTCCGCAATGCCCTTCCATCTGATGCTTCTACCCTTAAGCCCCTCCTGGAATCCATACACACCCTCAGGTTAGTTTCTTTTTCCTCCTTCCACATTTCCCTATGCTACTGTCATCAATGTCAATCCTCTGCTGCTTATTTTTCTTTTTTCTTTTTTAACCTTCCCCAGGCATCTTGTCAACCTCCACCACCAGAAATTTTCAGTGTCTGATGATGTTCAGCTCCTGAAATTTCTCCTCTGCATTGTCGAGTCCTCACATTTACACTTGGTTAACTTATCTTTTACAAGTTCCAATCAAAAGTCTGCTGCAGCAACTGGAAAGCGGTTGTCTAAGTATACTAGTTTATGGGAAGTTCAGACTATTGTGTTTACTATGCTGGGCAAAGCATTTGTGAGGGTTGGGTCTTCTTTACCTGCTGATGTTTGGCAATCTACGATTGAGGTATGCATGCCCCTTTCCATTTCTCAACTGATGGTTTCCTCCAAAATAATTAATTGATCGTTGTTAACTGCAAGTTAGGTACTTAGGAAAGTAATGGATGCATTGGCATCTAAAGGCTTGCTTGTAGAAGATATTGTTATGTCCAGGTACCGTATTCGTCACCTTCTTCTTCACCTTAAAAAGTATGCAGACACAAGCACACCATCTACATCTATGCATCCACATTTTTACTTTTAGCAAGTCCATACTGGGAGTATTTAACCCTCAAATATGAGAGTGCTCCTACCTGCAGGTTTTATGCATCTCTTCTCAATTGTCTACACTTAATTCTTGCTAATCCGAAAAGTTCCCTTCATGACCATGTAAGTTAAGCCACTCATTTTATGGGTGAAATATTAAGTTATTGATAATGTTCTATTTCATTTACACTTTGTCCTTTTTTCTACATGCATATGTATATATGTATTATTTTTACAGGTCTCTGGTTTTGTGGCAACACTACGCATGTTCCTTATTTATGGGCTTACCAGTAGACCACAATTTGCTTTACCAGCCAGTCATCTCAAGGAGAAGGAACTCAGTGCAACGCATCTTAAATTGACATTAGAAGAACGTTCAAGAAAAGATCATACTCCGTACAGGCCTCCACACTTGCGCAAAAAGGATAGCATAAATATGAAGCAGCCAAAAGCTCAGGATTCTTTGGGTTTCTCTGATCAGGAATCTTCAATTACTGATTTTATGTCATCAGATTCAGACTGCAGTGACAGTGATGGAGCAGGAAATGAGACGGATAGCATTCAAAGCTCCAAGGTTAGAGTCGCCTCAATTGTTTGCATACAGGTAATCATCCCAAGTTATTCTGCTAACATCATGAGCTTTTTTACAACTTCTGTTGGTGAAATGGCTTTTAACAAAAATCATGGCTTTTCCTTTTACTTGTTATGTTAGATTTATAATTGACATCTTCATATGCTTTACTGTATTTTTATGTGAATTGGTTATGATTGTTGCCCCTGTTTATTACATTTTCTCCCCTGGTTTAGAAAGATAAAATGTTCTTAATCCAAATAGCAGATACTGAATCCTTATTGGTGAGAGATAAGTTACAATTACCATGTCTAATGATGACATTGTTTTATCTTGTCATTCTGTGGTAAGGATCTTTGTCAAGCTGATCCCAAATCATTTACTTCCCAGTGGACAGTGCTTTTGCCGACCAATGATGTGCTGCAACCAAGGTAATTCCTACCTAATCAATTAGGTTTTTTTATCCTTTATTTTGTTTCTTTTGTATTATACATGAAATTCTTCCGTACATTTTGACATCTTTTCTTGCTTTCTTGTTTGCAGGAAGTCTGAGGCAACTCTTATGACATGCTTGCTATTTGACCCAAATTTAAAGGTACTTGTTTTTATATTTGTTCTTCATCATACATTGACGATTTGTTTTTATTTAGGGATGGGTGAGAAACAATTGTCCTTTACCTTGTTAAATCTGAAAGCAAATGGGGATGGCGAATTAGAAAGAATGCTTCCATTCCTATGGGGCCCTTAATATTTTATCTGTTTCAATTTGGCAGAATTTGGTGGAAAGAGAAGCAGCTATATTTTTTTTTTCTCCTCTTTAATCATATTTTTTCTTTTTGAACTGTTTTGGTTGATAAATCATGACCAAACACTTCCATTAAAAATAATTATGCAATATTATGATATCTACAATCTACATATTATCATGCTATTTCTTTCTCTCCCACCTATTAACAAAATCAAATGAGGAATTTGCTTTGATTCACTCTCTTTGATAACCAGAAATGAGGATGATATGAGGTTCCTTCCTTCCGAAAATATCTTTTAGGGGTGAGCTTTCAGTCGGTTCAAAAGGTTTTGCCTACTTTTCAGACTGAACTGAATTAACCGAACTAAGAGTATGTGAAACTGAACCAAACTTGGAGAGAAACCAAAATGGACTAAACTGAAACAAAAATTAATTTGGTTTCCTATTAGTTCAGACGTTGGCTCTTCTTGGCATTCTAATCATAGAGGGAAACACTAGTCATTAAGAAGCAAACCAGAAAAAATCTAAAGAAAACTTCCTTGCATATTCCAAACAAATAAGCATATGTGAAACCTAAGATTATATCAAGATCTAAAGGATAAAAAATAAACAGATAAAGTAAAAGAAAAGAAACCCAAGAATCCAAAGATTAAAAGAAAGCTGTGATTTCTAAGGGTACAGAATTTAACCAAAACGACAAACATGCTTACTGAGACCAAGAATTGTCAATAGAAGCCAAATAGAGATTGCAATTGAACCATAGAAAATAATCAATGAGCTAGAAAATGATCAATGACAAGAAAATGAAAGAATGATTAAAACTAAAAAAGATCAAATATAATTTAGGGAAACGACTATAAGAATTTAGGGTAAGGATAGGAATTATGAAATAGGAAAAAGAAGAGAGGAAATGAAAGAATGAAGAAGAGACTTAAAAGTTTAGGATATACTATTAAAGTGTTGTGTATGCAATATTAAACGCACAACTAATTTGGTTATTTTGGTCGGTTTGGTTATATAAACTGAAATGTTGAACTGGAAACCGAAATCTGCAGTTTTTACAAACTGAAACCAAATTGAATTAACCAAGGAGTGTCAGCTTGGTTTGACTTTGGTCAATTACTTCTCGCCCATAATAATTTTTTTTCCATTTCAACCTCTTCCTCCCAACCAAACTGAGTGGTGATCACTTGCATGCCCTTGTTTTGGTTGAAATAGAAATATATATTTCTGCTTGTTTATTTTATTTATGCATCTGATTTTTATTTTCATGGCTTGTGGTTTTCAGGTGCGGATTGCATCTGCCTCCGCTCTGGCAGTTATGCTGGATGGGCCTTCATCTGTTTTTCTGCAGGTAGCAGAGTACAAGGAAAATACTAAATGGGGATCTTTTATGGCACTTTCAAGTTCCCTTGGGCGAATACTAATGCAACTTCATACTGGTATTTGAAAGCAATTCTTTGACAAATTTTAGTTGGTTTGATGCAATCGTAGCTGATATTTATATATTATTTCCAGTTTACTGCTTTCATGTTGGTGTTCTACTCTCCTATGCCTTATTCTGTAGGTATCCTGTACATGATCCAGCATGAAACTTACAGTAGAATGCTGCCATCTTTCTTCAAGATTCTTCTACTCTTGATATCATCTACGCCGTAAGAATCCTCCTCAGAGTTGTTATCATAGCTTGTAAAGCTTTGATGATAAGTTAATTTGGTCAACTCTCAAATTAAATCATGGGGCTACACTTGATACTACTTTTAATGAACCTGGATACCTTGTGGGGTGTTGACATTTTCCTGCAAGTGAGATATATACGCTTTTGTCTCTGTACACACACAGATGTCCCTCATACAAATTTTTAGAAGGAATTGGTAATATATATGGTGAAAAGAGTTCTTGATTCCTTATAATCAATTTTTTGTCCCATGTCAATCTGCATTTGCTTTATCTTAAACTGAGATATATATATATATAGTCTCTCTTGGTAGTCAAATGGTTATGATATTGGCTACTGGAGAATTTCCAACACTGTTGTGATTTTAGTTAATATCATTTGTGTTAAGGCATCATGCCCAATGTCTATCATTTTAGAGGTTGATTTCATTCGGAAGGGGATCTTTTTGGATGATGTTAAGACTTCTGTATCATATTATTCTGATGAATAGTGAACAAGATTTGGTTGGCTCAGATCTAGTCTGACTTAGTTTGTTTCTTCTGCATGTTCATGCTTTTTTTGCATTATTCTTCTTGGAAAACTATGTGTAGATCCTTATATTTCTGTTTCTTTTTTGGGTTGCTCTGTGACTGTCATACAGATATTCAAGAATGCCTGGAGAATTGTTGCCGACAGTAATTACATCTCTGTTATCAAGGACTGAAAAGGGATTCCCTTTCAAAAGTGATCAAACTGGTTTGCTGGTTGGTGTTGCTTATGTTTGATACTGGGAATTATTCATTTTCCTTTTGCTTTTTGGGAAGGCTAGCAGTAGTGTTGGAGTAGGTTCTTGCTTAATTGTGATGCCTATATCATATTTTAACATCATTCTGCAGGCTACTACTATTAATTGCCTTACAGCAGCTTTATCTGCATTACCTCCATCACCACATGTCAAACGTATGTTACTAGAAGAGATATCAACAGGTTAGGTTTACTATAATATGCTTTTCGAGTCATCCACCAATATGTTTTTCTAATCATGTGGCTAAGAATCATGCAGTCATTTTTTGCTTCGTACTGTCTAGGGACAGAATGTGTGTGCCATGCTCCTTATAATTGAATGTGATGTGATGTGTATTGTGTTGCTCCACTAGAAGTTAAAAATATGACAAGGCATTGGCATTCAGTTTTAATTTGATTCGAATAAAATTGATACTTGAAGCTCAAATTTTTACACTTATGTAGTTTGTTTTATATGAATCTGGTGAAATGTATGGCACTAGCAGTTTATTACCTCTTTCTGCTATTTATGTTGGAGAATTTCATTTATTTATTTGTTTATTTGTTCTTGTGCTTTATCTAATTTGACCTTGGACATCTATTTGAAGTCTTTTTTCAGGTGCTATTGAGGGTGAAAAGAGGTCAGGTGTTCTTTCTACATTATTACAATATTCTGAGCAGCCAACAAACTCAACAATATGTTTTGAAGCTCTCCAGGTATTGTTGTAATAAAGATAGATGCGTACTGAATTTCTTTCAAAAGTTATTAGCAATCTGGTAGCTAGCAGGCATGTTTTGAACTCTGTTTAATTTCACAAGCATTCAACTGCTTGTGGTTTCCAGACTAGTGACAAATAAATGTGATCAATCAAATTTACTCTGTAAATAAAGGCTCTTTGGTCTATAAAGGAAGGAGAGGAAGTATAACCTGACTTGAGACTCTGGATCAGAAAATCAGCATTTGCAGAAAGTAGCTGATACTAGTTCTTGAGAGATTTTGATTATGTTATTGCTGGATATGGACGTCTCTTCATGTGTCTGCATGACTGAGCCAACCACATTGTAGGCTTGGGTGTCATCTCCATACAGTTAGTTTTTCTGATAGCTTTGCAGATATGTTGCTCATTAATTGATCTACCTTAACTGTCTCTAGAATCACTATAGAGGCATAATGAAAAGTTGAAAACTCAGAAAGGGATATTCTAACGAGCATTTGTTGTTATTGCTTTAATGGTGGTATAAGAATTAGGAAAGAATTAATGATGTAGAACAACCGAGATTATGAATAACCAAGCAGAGATAGAATGGAACTGAGAGGAGAATTTTGAACAATAGTGGACTAGAAAAATACAACCTTAGTGTGCAGATATACCCAAGGAATCACATCCTAAATATTTGTCTAGTCTTTCATCAATCTCCGTCAATTACACTGCAAATTTTGTTTTGCAGGCCCTTAGAGCTGTGATACACAATTACCCAAACATAGCATTTGCATGTTGGGAACAAGTTTCATCAATTTTCTCCAAAACGTTGACAATTACTACTCCAGAAGCTCCTGTACGGCCATGGAAAGGACATGTGGGAGACAATGTTGGGTTTATCGTGGAAAAAGTCATAACAGCAGCTATCAAGGTAGATATCCTTTACCCTTAATCAAATTGTTCATGCATAGGACAATAATAAGTACTTTTATTGTTCTTTTTATTTTATTTTTGCCTATTATAAGTTTAGTTATGGATATGTACTACAATTTACTCACAAGTAGATGGATAAGCATGCAGTTGTATTACAAGCCCAGTTTATATTATATTGAACTTTTTGTTCAAAGTGAAAAATGAAGGACTACTTTTAGCCCTTTTATTTTGAGTTGCTGCCATTCTATGTCCTGGTAAACACTCGTAACTGCAGTTACTAAGGTATATATTCTTTACCTATGAATGAATGAATATGTCTAGATATTGTTGATGGTCAATACAAGTTTGGTTATGGTTGCATACTCCGATTAGCCTCAGGTAGATGGACATCTCTAAAACAGGCCATATTTATAAAAGATAAAAAAGGAAATTACCTTTCTTTTCTATGATTGACTTCTATTATGTTAGCTCTTTATGAAAAAATAAATCAATTGTTAACCTGTCCAGTGTTCCTTTATTAGCTTGGTTACAGTGCTCTCTGGTTGAGTAGATGTTACTCTTCTTCTCCTTTTCAGGTTTTAGATGAATGTCTTCGTGCAACCTCTGGATTTAAAGGAACTGAAGATCCAGACGAAAAATTGTTGGATGCCCCATTTACATCTGATTGCATAAGGGCAAAGAAAGTATCCTCAGCTCCATCATACGGACCTGAGAGTACAGAAGATACAAAGGAAGAACTTGTCTTCGAGTCAGGAAATGAGTGCTGGTCAAAGACAATAGAGATGCACATACCTCTGATACTGCAGCATCCCTCTTCCATGGTTGGTTGGATTTAGTTTATTCCCTTTGAACAATTTTTGTTCCCTGATATGTTTGGTCTTCAAACAATATTTACTGGCATTGTGTATGCTTGAAATGACTCTATCTTTATCTAATCAAAGTTTTCGTACCTAGCCTTACTGGCCATTTACACTGGGAAACCAGGAAAACAATCTAGAACTGAGCCAGGTGCCCCGAAAAATTGTTTTGGACGAAACTTGAATCAACTTGATCTAATCAATCGAGCATGCATCCACTCAGTTTGTGCTTTTTAATGGGCTTGAATGAATTGACATTGCTTAGCTTAAAATGTATAAAGGTATATTGTATTTGTCAAATAATTCTACCAATACCCTCAAACTTAATGGCTCAACTTTTCTGTTCTCCTCAATGCTTTCTATCTACTGAATCCAATGGTCAACAAACACTGAAGAAGCAACCTATATGCACATTTTTTTTTTCTATTGTTTCACTAATAAGATTGTCGCTAAAGACCTTGAGGTTTTTTTCCCTATCAGTTGCCTTTTTAGTATTTTCTTTGCCTGGTTTTAATGATTTGCCACTTACTTATACCTTTGCAGCCTGTTAGTGTTCCTTGTTATCTAAGCCTTTGTTAGAATTGTTTCTTTCATTATAATCATCCTGAAATTGTAAGATTGATGTATTTGAGTTGAACTTTGACCTGTGAACCCTGTCTTCATCAGTTGGGACCAACCCGAATTTGGTTATTTTTGTATTTTATCTTAGACTATCTACTTATTTTAAATTTGATTATGGAAATCTGAAGTACCTTGTCCACGGTGATTGTTTTCTTCTTTTCTGGATCCCTTTCGTCCTTCACTTGCTATTCTGGATCCCCTTTGTCCTTCACTTGGCTATTCATATCCTTATAACCAATTAGGTGCATCTATTACAAGGTTAAGATTCATTCCTGATTCTTTATGGGTTGAAGAAGTTTCAACATAAAGCCTGTCGGATATGGTGAATATAGGTCATGTAGAAGATAAGAACAGGCATTTTAGCTATTGGAAGGGAAAATCAACTTTGAGAACATGTGATTTGGATCAGGTGGAACAAGTTATGGTATTGCATCATGATAGATGTTAAATAGGGGAAGTGCTCTTGATATAAGATTAGATATTTTTCTTTCCCACCATTTATAGCTAAACTATGTTTCTTTTTTTATTCTCATTCTTTTTGCCTCTGAAAGGTGAGAACTGCATCAGTGACTTGCTTTGCGGGCATTACTTCTTCTGTATTCATGTCCCTCACAAAGGAGCGACAGGAGTTTGTTCTTTCATCTTTGGTAAGTATTTGCATAAGTTCTACTTGTAACCATAATTGCTTTTTATGTGGTAGTGTACAGGACAAACTGCTCTCATATAATTCTTGTTCAAGCTTACGCATTACACCTCAAAAATCTTTATAGATCCATGCTGCTGGACATGATGAGGTTCCTTCAGTTAGGTCAGCTTCTTGTCGAGCTATTGGTGTAATATCTTGTTTTCCACAAATGTCCTACAGGTGATGAAATGTTTTTCAACAATAGATTTAAATTTTTAACATCTTATGCTGGCTCCTTTCAGGTGTATAATTGCAATTAGAAAATTTATGAACTTACATCATTCAGTGCAGAGATTCTTGCGAAGTTTATCCATGTTGTTGAGATCAACACTCGTGATCCTTTGGTTTCGGTGTGTTATCATACCATTGCTTTCCTGTTTAATCTTTTGATATCTGTGTCTTAATCTTAACTGGGTAAAAATCTCAGCTGAATACTCGTAATTGTAGGTGCGAATAACAGCCTCTTGGGCTTTGGCAAACATATGTGATTCTGTGCGACATTGTATCAATAATTTTCCTTTCGAAAAGTCTGCAGGTGTGCTTTAGGGTATCAGAATTGTATTTCAATTTAATATATAGTAAAAGTATAGTTGGTTTTTATTTCCAATTCCTTCCTCATCTTTTGTAGATTCAAATGCCAACCCTCCAGTAGTGAAAATCTTAGCTGACTGTGCTTTGCGTCTAACTAAAGATGGTGACAAGGTATGATTGATCAACAAGGTCATTTCTGCTAGTTTCTCATGTTTACTCCATTTGTATCTGGTAATAATGGTATAAATCATAATCATTTGTAACATAGGATTAATAATAAATTTTCACTCTTTATAATCGGCTAGAGCATATGTTAAAATTTGAGCTCAAGGTGTCCATCTGCGAACTGAGGTGATATGAAAAAAGGGAGCAACTAATAAAAGTGAACTAATTGTAATCATTTTAGTTATTGCTATCATTAATAGTGAGTTATGAATGTACCCTTTGTCTTGCTTGTGAAAGCATCTATATATCACCGAAATGGATATGGAAAAACAGTATTTTTAAAAACATAGGAAAAGGAAATGTGTAAATATTAAAAAAATTAAAGGTATATATATAAATATTAGTTTTGTATATTAACATCATTTATTCAATTATATATTACAATCAGTCAATATTCAGAAATTAGATCATTAAAAGGATAATATTAGGAAAAACTATTGAATTGATATTTATAAATATCCTTGATTTTCTTACTTTTTTCATTCTTTCAATTGAGGAAATGTACCTTGATTTTCTGACTTTTTCACTCTTTTAATTAAGGAAATGTGTTTTATTTTCATTGAAGACGAATTTTTTATTTTCATAATTTACAGAAGTAGTCCTAAAATGATTTTGAGAAGTTTTCAAAAGTTTCTGAGATGGAAATGTTGATTGAATGAAGGTTGTGTGCACCAAAAGAAAGCATCTGCGCGTTGTGGATGGAAAATGCTCATGATTCTTTCAATGCGATATATTAAACTATATGTAAATGAGTAATGTCATATCTAATACAATTTTTTTTTTTTTAAATAGGAATATTTATTGCAAGTTTCTTTTAATAGAATACCATGATGTTTTGATGATATATATTGTTCAGTAAGACACTCAGAGACACTATCTACAGCAATACCTTGCCCTATCATATTGACTACAAAATTTTGAAGGGTTCACCTGTTGTTTTATTTGTTCTTCATTATTGGCTTATGAGTTGAAAATTTGCTCATTAATTTTCATAGATAGTTTTGTACTTAATTTCATCTCTTTAATTTCTTCCTCATTTTTTGAACTCTTTAATTTTTTCCTCATTTTATCATTAGGTCAAATCAAATGCTGTAAGGGCTCTTGGAAATCTTTCAAGATTTGTCAGATGTACTTCTGGTGCACATGGTAAGCCTGTAGATTCTCTAGGTTGACTAACATCAGAGTGTATTCAGCAGTCAGTAATTTGCAATGTGTTGAAGGATACATATCGAATTCTCATTATCAAACTTCATTAGGAGATCCACGTCTTTTGGAGAGAATGGTTCAGGCATTCCTTTCTTGTGTTACAACTGGGAATGTAAAGGTATTATTTCCTCGTCACAGAATTTATTGGAAAAATTAGTCAACTATAGAAAATCTGGCATTCATATCCCCAGTTCCATAACTGTCTCTATTAAAGCATTAATATACATTCAACAGGTCCAGTGGAATGTTTGTCACGCACTGAGCAACCTATTTTTAAACGAGACATTGAGACTGCAAAATATGGATTGGTAAGACGATATCGAATCATATTTTTTGCACTTCTCAATTCCTGGATTTTCATAATTCAATAGAAATCTAGTGCATGTTATAACCATTCTGTTTCCTTTTCTCCATGTATAATTGCCTGAACTTATTTTCACTGGAAATGCTGAATTGTCTTTGTTCTCTTATCCTATTTCATCTATGAATGCATCGATGATGCAAATTGTTTCTGTTTATGTCTCTGACATGTTGTGGGTCTGATAATGATATTATTAGTAAGTTCTTGTATTATTTACTCTCAGCATAAAAATGGTGTGTTTTTTTTCTTCTTTTTTTAAAAAAAAAAAAAAAATGCCTGCCTTTTGCAAATCATTCTTCTTTTGTTAATTGCATTCATAATTTTAACTTCTGAATATAATATTGTCCGCATATATCTGTTGGCAGGGCTCCTTCCGTGTTTAGTGTCCTTCTGCTATTATTACGTGACTCTTCAAACTTTAAGATCAGGATACAAGCTGCCGCTGCATTGGCTGTGCCGGCCTCAATACTTGGTGGGTGGTGAATCTTGTGCCTTTTTCAGCTCAAATGAACAAGATAAATATGATTTTGTCTACTTTAGTTATTGCTTTTTGAGTTCTCACTGTTAGTAGTTCTCTGTGGACCAACTATTGTAATTATTTTATTTGAATATTTAACACAATGATGCTTCCTGAATATGCTAGAATTAATTCATTCACTCACTTTAAGATATTCTGTTTATCTACTGCAGATTATGGTGAATCATTCTCGGATGTTGTTCAAGGTTTGGAGCATATAGTTGAAAATCTAAATTCAGATAATGTATCAACACCATCAAGTTTCAAGTACAGGGTTGTGCTTGATAAGCAGGTCAAGCTCCTATCTTTTCTTTTTACAGCTTCTTGAGTCATCCTTTTTCTAGAATACAGAAATTTGTATGCAAAAACTTCATTGCACTTGTATAAGTGATTCAAGTTTAGTTTCATTTTTTGTAGTTTTTGTTTTGTGGGGAAGATGCTATGAATTTATTTCTTATTTTATGCATTGAACTGACGATGGATAGTCTCTGATGCATCCTTTCATGTCTTATACATTGTTGCAGATAACATCAACCTCATTGCATGTCCTTAGCCTTGCTTCGAGCACTGATAACCAATCCTTGAAAGATTTTCTTGTGAAGGTAAGCATTTCATATATGCAACTGCCTTGGAAAATGCTAAGATAAATATCAATCTGGTTTTCTCAACTATTTAAATAATTACTGTTTCATATCCTGTTTCTTTTTTTTAGTGAAACATCTTAAGATCCCACTGAAAATAGTGGTGAACTTGAGGCTTTTATTTTATTCATCTATTTATGAGACTTAAATAAAGATTTACAGCTTCCTCCTGTGCCCCCTACAGAAAGCCCCCTTGCTGGAAGAGTGGTTAAAGGTTCTATGCTTCTCAGTAGGGGAGACAAGCGGCAGGCCCGAGGTTGGAAATTCTATTGGAAACCTTAAAAAACAGGTGATATCCAAGGCAATACATTCACTTATTCAAGTGTTTGAGAGCAAGAACCATCATGCAATTGCACTGAAATTTGAGAAGCTGGAAAAGAGCATACAGTGATGATAAAATCATTGTTGAGTTGGTTTGTGCATATTCAGCATTGTTGGATCAAATAATTTGGCCGCATGTTCCAACTGGATGTTTTAACTCCCAGAATTGTCCTGCGGTGCATGAAGAAAGCCAATCCATTAAAGGTTCATGATTCATCGAATGGAAATGGAGGGGAGTGGGCACTATGAAGCAATCAAGCAACCGCACAACCTAGAAGTTCAAGTTTGTAGGCGAGTGTACATTTTAGTTTCTCTAATATAGAATTGGGAATACATGCAATTTCATGCAAAACTCAACAGGAAATGAAGTGCGTGCAAGTCAAGAGTCATTTTTTGTTTTGTTACCTTGTGTTGAAATTGGTGGGCGATTGCACATGTCATCATAAAGGAATCAATGTCTTGTCTTTATAATTTGCAATGTATTTGAAAGACGTTTATGGGCAGGCGAGGGACAACATGTGAATGTATTTCGCACAAAATTAGATTCAAGAGATAGATCCTTTCCCTTTGGAAATGAGAGGTTGCCTGCCATCATGATGAGGGAATCTTACAATGAAGCGTGACGTACTGTGATTGTTGTTGTCTAAATTTTATTGTGAATATATGAATTTTCACTAAATTCATCTTTACAATGAGTGAGAGGTGGCAATTATTATTAGAATAAAAGACGACAAAAGTGCAGATATTGAGTGCCGCGTGGACACCAACTTCCATCGTAGAATCTATGTTGCGCTCTTTCTTCCTTTTAGGTAAATGATGAAGCTGCTAAGGTTTGGTGGAATGCTGCTACTTGTACAATGTTTTTGCGTTTGGAATGATAAATTTGAGTTCATTTTCATAGGAATCCTATATGATGTCTGGGTTCTTCAATTGTCTGTCAGGTCAAATTTTAAGATTAATGTCGTCTTCGAGTTTATTTTCTCACTCCAAATGCCGTACTACCAAATAAAAACAATTATTAGCTTTGGAGCACCTGACTGCAACTTAACATTGACATGAGTTCAAGCCTTGGAGCCACTCCCAACTTCAACTAAGGACACACACACTAATTATGTAGATTTCTTTCCTTTTAACTAAAAAAATGTATAAGAAAGAAAGGAGTTAAAATTTAGAAGCATATTATTAGTATTATAAAAGGCAGTAATTGAACACTGTTATTACTATTATTGTTATTTATTATCATTATTATTATTATTATGTTAGGACAAGGAATGTGGGGAAAAAGAAAAAGGATGCTAAAAAGCAGGAAAAATGTTGAAAAGCAGTAATTAATAGGAAAAAAAAAAAAAAAAAGAGAAACAGAGGAGGTGGAGGAGATTGAATTAAGGGTGGTCAGTTTGCTGTGAATGCTCAGAGGCTGCCACCACCTGCTCCTTGTCCTGTTTTGGACCAAATCAATCAATCACCTTCTCTCCTCCCCCTCCATTTTCGGAATCATTGTATTCAAAATAAAAAATTTAAAATATATCCATTGATTCAACTCTGCAGCAGCCACACCAATCGCAACCTTCCCCTCTGCTCTTAGCCTTTTTTTTCCCCCACGACCACCCTCTTCTCCCTGTAATGGCGGAGACCTTCCATGCTCCTTTTTCATTTTACCCATTTTTATATTCTTAGCTTTCCATTTGCCTCCATCTACACGCCCTTCTCTTGCCTTTTCTACCCTACTTTGCTTCTTCTTCTCAAGTCTTTCTTTTTTGTTTGTCTCTGTCTTCACTCTCTGAGTAGAATCACCAAACCAAAGACTCTACTCTCATATATATATGTCTAGCTGTTTGCGTTCCATGATTATTATTATTATTGCTCATTTCGGATAGCCAAGGGCTGCCTGTGCTCACCTTCTTCGCTCCAGGTACCTCTTTTTCTTCTTTGAACAAAAACAACTTTACATGTTTTAACAAAATTAAGGCAAAAGCCAGCATTCCTTCAACAACTACATTAAATTAATTGATTCACTTTTTCTTAGGATATGTTTGTGTCTGGTGGGTGTGGGTTCCTATTTTTTGTCTTCTCACGAGGAAGAAAAAGAATTTATTTTTTTTCCATAATATATAAAGAAGGATTCTTTAAAGTTGATTTCTTGTCCAAAGAAAAGAACCTCTTCTTCACCTCTGTGTATTTTATTTAGTCATGTGCAGCTGTGAAATTAGCTTTCTCTGCCTTGCTGCAATCTGTTTCTCTTCTTCGTGTGATTGTTATGGAATTTTGATATTGATAGCCTTTAATTATCGTGCTCCACTTTCTTTCTCACTGTCTCTGTTGTGAGTTTCCTATATTTTATGATGCAAGTGAAATTGCTTATATAATTCATTGCAAAAAGAATAACATAAAAATACATATGGAATGGGACTGCTCAGAATCAGTCTCTTTCTTGATTGTGTCTGCTGTTGACTAAAATCATCAAGTGGTTAGTCTTAACGACTGGTGGGCACCCTTTTCTGTCAGATTGACAGCAAGTGTTTTCCTTTTTTCACAATGATGACAATGAATGAATTCTATATACATATACTTCAACTAGTCACCTAGCTTTGAGTAAATGATGGATACGTTCTCTCGTCTGACTACTTTTTTTTCATTTATATATATATATATATATACACACACACACTTGCAGAGGTCCAGCTACATTTAGGTATGGCAAAGGAGTACAGCGGATCACCAAAACATCATCAGCTTGAATCCAAAAGGAAGCGTTTAACTTGGATCTTAGGGGTTAGTGGCCTCTGCATATTGTTTTACGTTTTGGGAGCATGGCAGACAACTGCTCCTCCCATCAATCGATCTGAGGTCTCCAATAAAGTGGGTTGCGATGTTGCAACACCTGCAGCTGCCAGTGCTAATCCATCATCATCATCTTCGTCATCGACAGTCTTGGACTTCAATAGCCATCATCACATTGAAGTCAATAACACCGATACAGTTGCCAAATTTCCACCATGTGATATGTCCTACAGTGAGTATACTCCTTGCCAGCACCCTCCGAGAGGAAGAAAATTTGATAGGAACATGTTGAAATACAGAGAGAGGCATTGCCCGGAAAAGGAAGAATTGCTTCTTTGCTTAATACCTGCACCTCCAAAGTATAAGACCCCCTTCAAATGGCCTCAGAGCCGTGACTATTCCTGGTATGACAATATCCCCCACAGAGAACTCAGCATTGAGAAGGCTGTGCAGAACTGGATTCAGTTGGAGGGCAACCGTTTCAGGTTCCCTGGGGGAGGAACCATGTTCCCTCGTGGAGCTGATGCTTACATAGATGATATGAATGAGCTTGTTCCTCTTACTAGTGGAACCATCAGGACTGCAATTGACACGGGCTGCGGGGTAAGTAGATCATAATTTTGTCTGGTTTAAGCTACCTGTGCTCCTTAATAATTTAGTATATTCCAGTATTAATGTATGCTATATTTTCATTTTTTGGTTTGGGAATAAATTAAGGTTGCAAGTTGGGGTGCTTACCTATTGAAGCGGGACATCCTAGCCATGTCTTTTGCACCACGGGACACACATGAAGCGCAAGTCCAGTTTGCACTGGAGAGGGGAGTTCCTGCTATGATTGGTGTCATGGCTTCACAAAGACTTCCTTACCCAGCAAGGGCTTTCGACATGGCTCATTGTTCCCGTTGCTTGATTCCTTGGCATAAATATGGTAATTAAGGTCTTCATTTTGCTTACGTTTATCAGGTAAAAAATAATGGAAAAAAGAAAATAACTATGCGGTTTCCTTTTGCCTCTGCATTTTACAGATGGTTTATATCTAATTGAAGTGGACAGAGTCTTGAGGCCTGGTGGTTATTGGATTCTCTCTGGTCCTCCTGTTAATTGGAGGAAATACTGGAGAGGCTGGGAAAGAACCAAAGAAGATTTGAACCAAGAGCAGGATTCTATTGAGGGCGTAGCGAAGCGTCTTTGCTGGAAGAAAGTGGTGGAAAAGAATGATCTTTCAGTTTGGCAAAAGCCCATCAACCACATTGAGTGTGTTAGAAACAGGCAGATCTATAAAACACCGCACATTTGCAAGTCGGACAACCCGGATGCTTCATGGTATGATAGTGTCTCTCTCTCTCTCTTTCAGTGCACAACTTGGTGATTTTGCCTCCTAATTGATTTGCTAAAGATCTTGCTTTAACTCCCTATTTATCTTATTATATCCTTTGCTTTGAAAAAAAAAAAAAAAGGTACAAAGAAATGGAAGCTTGCATCACCCCCCTGCCAGAGGTAAGCAGCTCAGATGAAGTTGCTGGTGGTGCATTGGAAAAATGGCCAGAGCGTGCATTGGCCGTTCCTCCCAGAATTCGCAGTGGGTCAATACCAGGCATCACCGTTGAGAAATTCAAGGAGGATAACGAAGTGTGGAAGGATAGAGTGTCACATTATAAGCGTATAATTAGCCCCCTAACCCAAGGGCGATACCGGAATGTGATGGACATGAATGCTAACCTGGGTGGATTTGCTGCGGCGATGGTGAAGTACCCGGTGTGGGTTATGAATGTGGTGCCTGCGAGTTCGGATCACGACACACTTGGTGTGATATTTGAACGAGGGTTTATTGGAACATATCAGGATTGGTGCGAGGCATTCTCGACGTATCCAAGAACATATGATCTAATTCATGCAAGTGGAGTATTGAGTATATATGAGGACAGGTAAAACTCAAAAACTGGTGGCATTAATTAATTATAAAAGGGATGCGACTAAGCTGCTTCCTTTTTGAATGAAGGTGCGACATCACAAACATCCTGCTGGAGATGGATAGAATTCTGAGGCCAGAAGGGACAGTGATATTCAGGGACGCGGTGGAAGTGCTTGTGAAGATACAGAGCATAACGAATGGGATGAGATGGAAGAGTCAGATTGTGGACCATGAAAGCGGACCGTTTAATCCAGAGAAAATTCTGGTTGCTGTCAAAACTTACTGGACAGGCCAAGCTTCAGGAAAACAACCCTAGGCCTAGTAGTAGGAAGTTTGATATTTTTGTGTTTCCCGGGAGGGAATGAGATATCGATTTGGTTGGTTGCTGAGTCATGATCATGCATGTACTCTTGATTTCTCTTTCGTGAAAATGGTATATTTTACCTTTTTTTTTTTTTATTTTTGAACATATAGTAGCTATATATATCTGTAAAAAGATGCATGGTGCTAGCTTTTATATAAGAAAGGTGGCTGGCTGGGAGAGAGGAATACGATATCCATCCATAAATTATCAGACAAATAAAATTTGTGTAATAGTATGTATGCTCATTGCAAGAGTCGTTTGATTTATGCTAACTATTACTTACTTCATCCAATCCTTCATCTTCATGGGTTGGGTTCCCTTAAACTCTAAGGTCAGAGGGCTCATCCAATAATTAATTAAATTAACCTTAATACAATACAAGGTCCAATACATATATATGTCTACCCCTACTTGTCTTGTCTCATGATTTGTATTTATATGTACTAGTATAATTAATTTATAAATAAAATTATTATTCTCATATTGTAATTAAAATATAAAATTCAAAAACTAATTATAACAATTTAAGATTGAATTTAAATAAAATTTTAATACTATTTAAATGTTTAAATGAATTTAATAAAGTAAAATAAATGATTAGAGATTAATAGTCCAATATAGACATATTTATATTTATATTTATATTTATTTATGTTTTTGTGTTTGGTGTAATGGAGGAATAGGATAGGATTGAGTCCACATAAAATTGTGCGTCGGGAGGCAGGAAGGAAGGAAAGGAGAGAAATTTCAGATAGAAAGATAGGCATTAATTATTCTTAGAGCACAGCATCTGATTCTTTCATTGAAGAGAGGTGAGGTCAGGTGGTGGTTGTTTGTTGGTGACTGCCTGCCTGCCTTCCTTCCTTCCTTCCTTCTATCTATTTTCTCTTTAAGAAAATCAAAAATCAAAAATCAAAAATCAAAAATCAAAATCAAAATCAAATTCAAAATCACAAATCAAATTCTGAAATGGGGTCATCGTCGACCACGAATGTGAATACCGAGGATTCAGCAAACAAGATTGAGGAAGAGGTGTCGAGAGTGGTGGAGCAGGCGAAGCAAATAGAAGAAGCTGCTTCCTCTCTTATTTCAACGTCTTCTAACGAAGATCAGTCCCTCCGCCAGCGTGCTCTTTCTGTCGACTCTTCCATCCGCCGCTCTTGTTCTCTTCTCCACTCCCTTCTCTCTCGCAACCTTGTCGATCCCAGCTTAGCTCATAAGGTTTTTATTTATTTATTATCTAATATCTAATATCTGCATAATTTTAATTTCAATTCTTTAATTCTCCTCTTCCTCTTCCTATTCCATCAATTCCAGCTCGATGATGATTTACAGAGAGCCAGATGTATGCTTGTTGATGGAGATGCTGCTGCTTTTCTACCTTCCAAACCTCAGGGTATTTTTTTATTTTCCCATCCATTTCCTCACTCACAAGTCACTCTCTCTTTCAATCTATCCATCTATCTTTGCAGGCGGCTTTCTCAGAATGTTTCTTGGACCAATTAATGTGCGTGCCTCTCGCAAAGACGTTCAATTGAAGGTTAAAGAGGAGTACAACAGTTATAGGGTATTCTTCTTCTTCATCCTTTTCTCTCTCTTTGTTTTTTCTTCTCCAAATTAAAATTAACTTCACTTTAACTGCTTCTTTGTTTTTGTTTTGAGCAGGATAGAACCGCCCTTCTCTTTCTTCTTTTTCCTTCTGTTCTCCTCGTTCTTCGTTCCTGGCTCTGGGATGGTTGTTTGCCCGCATTTCCTGTTCAACTCTACCAGGTCCCTCCTCCTCTTCCTTCTTTCTCTTTCTTTCCATTTCCCCTTTTTTAACACTTTTCTACTCTCCCAGGCATGGCTCTTGTTCCTCTACACTGGCTTGACTTTGCGAGAAAATATTCTCCGAGCCAATGGAAGTGATATTCGTCCTTGGTAATTTCTTCTTTCTCTCTATTATTTTTTACTCAAACATTCTTTCTTTTCTCTATACTACTTACCCATCAAGCTGGAAGCTTTTCTTTTTTTAATATTACTCATCACTATATCTCCACTGCTTTCCTTCAACTATATCACTCTGTGACTGCTTCCGACTCACCAAAACCACAAAAACAAACAACACTTACCCTCTTTTACCTTGAAGACATGCTTTAATCAGATTGTTATATGCTTGTTGGAGGACTGCAACTGCAACCTACAGCTAACTGCATGCTTACAGGAACATATACTTCCATACAATCTTCTGAGTGCCAGCATTTATAGCCTTATTTTATTGGCTTTTTATTATTATGGACATGGTGTGGTGCTTAATTTTCTGTTTCCCAGAGTCTTTCATTCATATTTGTTTCGCATGTTCAAGCTCCTGAATCGCCACACTTACTGCTCATCTTGTCTGTTGCCGCTCATCTGTTTACATATTCATATTCTTCTTCTTTTGCTTGAAACCCTTCCTGATACATGCACTAATTCTTTTCTCCTTGCAACATGTCAAGCAATTACTATCACTACCACTACTACTGTTGCTATTACCACGATCATTTTTGTTCAGCAAATAATCAGTCTTCTTTCTAGGAGTTGCTAGAATTTGTTTATGTTACAGTAGTAGCAGTAGTCTGTTATGTTTATGTAAGGGTAACATTTTTACAATCAGGATTTACTTTATCGGCTAAGTTGCCCTTTTTGTTTCTCTTATCCTTTTTGCCCCATTTTGCCTCCCTTTAATATTTATTCTCTTCTCCTTTTTCTTCTGTTTTATCTTATTATAGAATTGAGTGCTTATGTTATCAGGTTTATTGTCCTGTTTCAGACTGATTATTATATTGAAACTTATGATATGCTCAAATACCAAATTCAAGTGATTCCTTCCACATTTTATGAACAACTAATTGTTACACATCATATCAAACTAGAGGTTGAGTGGAGTAATTTTTTTGAACTATTAGGAGTGGAGTAAGCTCCTCGGAGCATTGAAAATGTTAAGAATGTCATGACATGTTTTATTTGAGATTAATTTGTACTGCCCTCTTGATTAGAAAGCAGTTACAACAGGCATCTTGGGGTGCAGGGTTCGAATCCTGCTATCATTGATTTGTGGAATTAATTTCCATGTGATTTAAAAGGTAGAGGATTATTCCTTGTTGTGTCCTTTAGCGTTTAGGTTATTTGACCTACCTTCTAATGTTAAAAAAGTTAGCAGTTACAACATGGTATTATCCTGTTACATATACATTATTGGAGGATATTTGTATTTGCAATTGATTTTAAGACCCAACTTATTTTTCATATGAGTATTGTTGGTAACTATCACAAAGTGAGATTAGTGATCCACTCAGTTTGACTTTCTATGGGAACACATTATAATTTTTTCAGTTGGGAGTATTTCTACTATAAATATCTTGCACTTTCCCAAGGTTTGAAAGAAAATGTAGTTTTGCTATTCCAAAGTCATGGAAATGGAGAAGTTCTTAAAGCTATGATGTGCTACTAGAGCAATGCACTTTTTTTTTTTTTTTAAATTATTTTTCTTTTGTGTTTTTTCTTCTTCTCTCTTGTTCTCTATTCAATCCAGTTGTTTACCTGTCAACCTTTATATACTGGCATAATGTTTATAGTGCTAACCTCTACCATTTGTAATTTTGGTCTAAAAGCTTGATTTTAAGTTGTGGAATCTCCTTCATTCTTTCCGTAAATATATATATGTAGGTGCATATGCATGTGTGTATGTAGTGCAGAAAAAGTGTTGAAGGAAATCTAAATTTTCTCATTAGTGGTTTTCTAACTCACGGAAATGGATTTTGTTTGCATTTTTAAGAACGTTGCAGTGTAACAAATACCATAGTAGGATACTCAACACTTTAACTTTGAACATATTTGGTTTCAGTGAGATATACCCTAGCGTAGTTAACTCTTTATCATGAATATGCTTGCGGTTTTAGGTTCTTCATTCTTCCTCTTTTCTTTAATTTAATTTTATTTTGTTGGGGGGTTGTCACTCCAATTACCACTATTGGTCTAATTTTCCCAGTGAAGCATAATTGACAAAAATATGATGTTTCCATTAAGAAGCACGGGCATTTCTGTAGTTGGTTTGTGCATTATTGCTATACCATGTACTTAGAACAGTAATATTTCAGATATGATACTTGATGTGCTTTTGTAGGTGGATATACCACCATTATTGTGCTATGGTAATGGCCCTTGTTAGTCTCACATGGGAGATTAAAGGACAACCAAATTGTGCCCAGAAGCAGGTTACTTCCTTTCCACTATCTGCTATTTTTATTTGCTGTTGATCTGATTAATGACAATTTAAAAGTTTATTTTACAGAGAGGAGTTCAACTTTTCTTGCAATGGGCCATGATGCAAGGTGTTGCAATGCTTCTACAGAACAGATATCAACGTCAAAGACTTTATACTCGTATTGCATTGGGAAAGGTTTCATTTTGGAATTATTTTATGAGCTGCAAAATTTATGTACTCCTTACCATTGGATGTTCTACTTAGGCTTTGATTTGTTTAAATTTGTTCTGCTTAGTCTATTATCTCTATAGCAAAGCTTATTTGGAAGTGTGATATGCAGGATATTGATTGCCTCAACTCCATTTGCTAGGAGGATACGCATCATTTAATCTTTTGTTTTATTGTTATTATAGGCTAAGAGAATGGATGTTGTCTGGGGTGAAACAGCTGGTGTGGATGGACAATTGTGGATTTTGTGCCCTATTCTCTTCATTTTGCAGGTGATTTTGTCTGCCTTTTACTGTTCTTAAGATTAGTAGATAAAAAAGTGCCTTGCTGTTTGCAACACTTCATTAAAGCCTAATATGCAGATTCATTTTGGTGACATTTTTCTTTACCTAAAATGATTTGCCATATACTTTGTATATTTTGCAGAAAGCAATATTATCTCAAAATGTTTCAACAGAGTATTTCTAATTGATGTTTTCTTGTTTGAGGAGCTTGATGCAAAGTGAGCAGGTTGATTACATTCTGGTTTTTATTTTGATGGATTCTGACTATTTACTGCATTCTTCTCTACATTTTACAAGGGTTTTGAGGCATATGTTGGACTGCAGTTGCTCAGGACTGCATTTGTAAGGGTTGTATCTGAATGGCAGGTAATACTCCCCTTGTGTTTCTGAACTTTGTTTTCTGTTGTGCTTTTCTTCGTTGAAGTACAGGGGCTGTTAGCAGAAGGCAGTTTATGATTAAGATTGTTTCTGGCAGGTAATATTCTGTGGGATTCTTTTGGTCTTTATGGCGGTTGGAAACTTCTTCAACACAGTTCAGACACTCATGGCAAAATCGAGGTTTAAGGCAAAAATGAAAAGAAGCAAGAGCAAGCAGGAGTTGGATTGAGGCAATTCCTAATGTTTTAAGATAATTCACTCTTCCTGTAGCTCTATAGGATCGCAATTTTGGATTTTTCTTTTTTATAAAATTTTTGTCCGGCTCCCAAGTCTGTTTTGGTGAAATTGGGGCAATGAAAAAAATCTGATCATAACGATTTTCAATTGGCTCCTCCCAGCCTCATGGTCTGACTATGTAGTTAACTTAAAAGGAGAGAGTTGGATGCAATTTGCAAATGCTAGTAGGTGCAGCGGAGTTGTTTGTCTAATATTCTAATCTGTTTAGGCTTAAGATACTTATTTCAACTGTGTTTAATTCAAGTCATGGTATCATGTTATCATAAGCAGGGCAAAGAATTGCCTGGACGAGTGTGCAGTAAAAAAAAAAAAAAAAGAAAAAGAAAAAGAAAAAGCAGGGCAGCCGGACTACGTCTTCCTTGCAAAATGTTTTTCCTTGTCAAATTCGTCTACTTTTATCCTTTTCTCGATTAGCCCATTAATGCTGTTGAATCCAAGAAGCTGAGCAATTCTCATTCTTATCCTTCAACATGCCGTTATGACCACATGGCTGGACCCATTGTTGATTATGCATGAATCATGTCGACAACAGAGAACTCCATGTGTGTGTGTATTCTTCTTAATGAGACACGAGTTGATACAAATGTACATTTGGGCAATTGAATTAATTTATACATGTGTTATCTTACTGGCATATTGTTGTAAGTAGCTTCTTCCACTCATAATTAATTAAAGAAAGATGCAACATATATATGCACAACTCTACATGAATAAATAACTAACTTAATTTATTC
This sequence comes from Macaranga tanarius, assembly GCA_949673435.1. NCBI lineage: Eukaryota > Viridiplantae > Streptophyta > Magnoliopsida > Malpighiales > Euphorbiaceae > Macaranga > Macaranga tanarius. The sequence continues at coordinate 1,116 of CATIWO010059613.1, read as the reverse complement.
GTCTTCTTTCCAAAAAACTGTTTTTTTTCTCTGGAAAGTTCTCTCCTCAGCATGCTGTTCATTCGTGTTTTTTTTTTCCCTTTTTCCTTTGGTTTTGGGTGGTTTTTGGCAAAACAAAAAACCACCCAAATACCTAGTTTTTTTTAATATATTTTATAAATTACTTAGTTTTAAGCTTTGATCTCAAACTAGTATGGGTTTTAATTATCCCATTTGTTGGATTTTTTTTAGTTTTTTATATGTAAATTTAAGGAAGTCTATTTGGAAATTCTGATCCATACTCGATTTCAGGCTTGATAAGCCACTTGATTTAAGAGTCCAAGATTATGATTTCACAGGGCAGGAGGAAAGCAATGAAAATGAAAATCAAGTCTAGAAAAATCAGGATCGAATAGGTAAGGAGGCAACAATGGGAAGGTCAGCCTCTATGGGAGAGGAGGCAAAATACCGGCGTTAAGTTTTTGAGCTTTTGGTTAAGTGTTTTTTTTTTCCTAGGGCTAAGTACGGGACGGAGAAAAAACTGAATCGAACCGAAAATTTGAATCGATAGACAAAAAACCGTACCGGAATCGATTAATTTTAATTCCGAACCGAATGAAATCGGACCGTTTTACTAATCTGGTACGGTACTGGAGATTTTTAAAAATCGTACCGAAACCGAACTGGTACCGAACCGAAAATTGAATATAGTACCGGATATTATATATGAATAAATAATATATATATTGTTAATAAATTTAAAATTATTAATTTTATTATTATTACTATTATAACAAATATTTAAATTACTTAAAATAACATATTATTTACAACTAATTTAATATTAAAATAAAAAATAAATTATTAAATATAATAAGAATTTATATATTTTTAATAATATTATTATCAATAGAAATAGACTAATAGTGTCACACCTTATCCTTTACTTAATCACTAATACTCATTTAGCTACAGTAATCATACATACTAAGTTCTTAATACACTTAATGAGCTTTAAAGGTTATATACAAACACTTGGTAACACTATTAAAACATGTACAAATTAAAACCTTATTTGGTATTTGCTTAATATTGCTACATCCATTCATCATTCATTTATTACATGCATCCATCCAG
>CATIWO010059595.1:0-22988 GCA_949673435.1 Macaranga tanarius | reverse complement strand
TATTATTTTTTCTTTTTTCTTTTTTCTTTTTTCTTTTTTTATTATTATTTTTTTTCTATTCCTCATTTTGTCTTTTTTTTTAAAAAAAAATTTTCTCCTCTTTTTCTTTTTTTCTTTCTTTTCTTTTTCCTATTCCTCATTTTTTAATTTTCATTTTACTTATTTTTTCTTTTTTTCTACTTTTTATTATTATTTTTTCTTTTTTCCTTATTTTTAATTCTTTCTCCCCCTTTTTATTTTTATTTCCCAATTTTTTTCTACTCATCCAATTTTTTTCTTTTCCTAATTTTTTTTAATTTTAATTTTTCCTTTTTCTTTTTTCTTCTCTTCTTTTTTATTTTTACATAATTTATTTATGTTTTACCTTCATTTTTATTTTTGAGAGAACTAAATGAATAACCATACAGTTATTGCTCGGTATACTACATCAAAGATAATTTTCTCACAGCTTATGATGGAATAGTATACCTACTCCCAACAATAGTTACATGGAATATCTCACATGAAGTCAAAGATGTGCTTGTCCTACTTCTGAAAACAAGAGTTCGACTTGGAAGACCAAAAAAAATGTGTAAAACTCAATGGAAAAGTAAAATTGAACACAAGTGTAGCAGATGTGGCTTCTATGACACAATAAAAAGACCTGCATAAACATACCACAGACATCATAACAATTTTTGAATATTTTCAGTATATTTTCAATATATGATACAATATATAAGACCTACAGAAACATAACACGGACATCATAAAATTTTTAAAATATTTTCAGTATATGATACAATCTGTAAGACCTGCAGAAATATACCACAGACATCATAAATTTTTTTGAATATTTTCAGTATATGATACGATCTGTAAGACCTACAGAAACATACCACATACATCATAAATTTTTTTGAATATTGTCAGTATATAATACAATATGTCATACATAAACAAAATAAAAATAATAATACTTTTCATTTGTTTCTCGATTATTATACGAATATCATATAATTGAAAGACACAATAAAAATTATACATATATTGATGTTATTGTATAAAATGAAAATATTATAGTATACAATTAGTACATTACTCGTATATTTCACGTTTACAGTATATAATTAGTATATTATCCATAGATTTTCTGAATATTATTCGTATCTTATAGTATATTCTTCTCTCCAGCAATTTACTTTAAAAATATACCAATAATATACAAATAATATACAAATTACAATTAAATTTACTTTAAAAATATATATTTTTGCTTTGTATGAGTTGATCAAAGGAAGGATCAATATGTAATTCCATAAATCCAAGTTTATGGAAGTGTCTAGTAATTTTGTTGGCTTCTGTTGCTGCTGGGATTGGGCGCTTCTTGTTGTGTCTCTGTTGCTTGATTTGTTCTTGTCGCTGCTGTTGGCTGCTGTTATTTGCTGGCTGGTTCTGCAGATTTTGCTCTTTCAATTCTAGCTATCTTCTAGTTCTGGTTCTGCAGATTTTGCTGGATGGTTTCTGGTTGCTGTTAATATGTCTTGCCTTCAGTTTTAATGCCTCCAGTTTTTGTTATCGTTAGTTCAGTTTTTGCTGCCTCCAAATTTTGTTGTCGTTAGTCTTGTTGTTCCTGTTGTTGCTTCTGTAGTTTTGGTTAACTTTTGTGTGTGCTTTCTTCTTATAGTCTTGCTTTTTTTGGGTATGGTTTTTGACGGTTTCTGCTTTTGTATTATGTATTTCTTCTTCTATTTCTCATTTGCAGTTTTAGGAGGGATTTTTTCATCATTTGGGATTTTCCCCTCTTATATTTAATATAAGATGAATATAGATTTATATAAAAAAAAAAAGCAGTAAAATTAACTTATTGCTAATGATTACAGCTTTATATTACTGTGCTTAGAGAATATGAAGAACAATATGCATCTACTTTATAAAGAAAAAAAATAGCAGAATAGCAAAAAATCTTTTACATGCATATGATCATCAAATCAAATCATCAATTGTAATGATCAACAACTAATTGTAATGAGTCATCAAATCAAATCAAACCCAAAATCAGTTTTATTTATCTCAAAAATGCTCCAAGACTAACAAAAGGACCATACCAACAGCAAAAAAGAGCAAATGAACACAAAATGAAACAAAAGATGTATATTAAGCAACTAATTAAAAGAAATAATTTGCTTAATTCTAATGAATCATGAAATCAAATGAAACATGATAACTAAGAAAAGTCAAAAACATAACCTCTGTTTGGCTGCAGAGAAACTAAGAAAAATCAAAACAATAAACTCAATCAATAGTCTCGCAGAGAATTGTATATATAAGAATTTTCAAAATAAATACAAGCAAAGGACCATAAATATGCTCAAGTTGAGTATTTAGATCCAAGAACAACCTTCGGACACCTGTATTGCCTCGTCTGGATATCACTTGTAAATTGTTTGTAGGTCTAACAATCATTTCCAAAATCAACTAATTTGCACTTTAGATCAGCTGCTGCCAACAGCTTTTTCCTTGTCAAAATGCTGCATTTTCTATGACGTTTCCTTTCATGAGCGTCCTCCTTTTCTTCAATGATTTTGAGTTCATCTTTAATCACACTAGTAATTGGTTGTTCATCAACTGAGTCTTCATTAGATTTTGCATCAGCACTGGAATCTTCAGGACCAGGTGTTGCACAATCTGCCTTGTTTTCTTTAGAAAATTCTTTCTCAGCACAACTCTGAGCTGCCTTCTTAGCTTTCTTTTTAATTTTATTTTTCTGATTTGGGATTTCACTCCCTAAATCCCAAGCTCAAACCAATAAGCTAACCTCTCCAGTCTCCACCTTTTGTTTTAGAGCTTGGATCCATCCAACAATCAAAACTAATTTTTTCTTTTCTTTTTAATTACTGCAATCACCCCTGGCCCTAGCAGTCTAAGTACATCACTTGCCGGAAAGACTCATCCTTCCCTCTCTCCTCAACTCCCATAATTATTATTACAGATGAAAAGATTGACCATGTTCGCAGCACCTTAGTTCAAAAACTAAAATGTGTCCGCTTGCTCATAACTTCAATACGAATCTTCTCATGTAAAGGAGGCTGATCAAGTGTAAATTGGAACTCCTCATGCCAACTTGGGTCACGAGTTTTATAATCATCTGACAGAAAAAGTTATAGGATTTAGCAAAAGAACTAGTTGGTCTAGCAAATGCATGTAGATCAATTTCATAAAATAGCCAGTTTCAGTTAATGCATCTGCAAGCACACAAATTTGAACCCAAAAAATGGCTCTGTCCCACAAAACCCACAAAACGAAGAAATATAAAAGCAAAGCTACTATAAATCAACAAAGAACCAGCGGGTTATCCTTTAATTAATCTATAAAAGAATAAATCATATTAATAATACTTTACAAAAACACATACCTAAATTTGAGAATTGATATTAATAAGTGAATATCAGTTTGATAGTAACAGAGACAAAAAGAAGAGGTGAAGAGTGCTTACCGGAGGACCGGAGGAGGAGGAGGAGGCGGCGGAAAGAGGGAAATTGGATGGGTGGAGAAGAGAAAAGCGATTGAATGAGACAAATGGAGGAAAAAAGCAGAAACAATTTGTGTAAATAAAAAGGGGCAAGCGTGTAATATTTTTAACGTAAAATGGTACACATGTAATTAGAAGAAAATTGAGGTTTTTTTTTGTTGATAGGTAGGGTTTTTAGGGTATTTTTGTAAAGATCCCTTTAGCTTAGTCCGATTGATATAGGCCTCATCCGGTCTTCTACCCTCTTTTAACTACTATTTACATTCACTAAAACAAACATTTTCAACATTTATGCATCAGCAAGGTCATGCCATACACTCTTGAAATCGATAAGTAGAACAATTGGCCAATGTTAAGCTAAGTACCTAACCCAAATTTCGAGCCCAAAAAGGGCTGTGGGTAGCGCAAACTAAAGCAACGACTCGGCCGAAGTGGTGCAGGCAGCCCAAGGAATTTCTCCCATTTGAGCTTTTTTGGACTTCTCCATAAACATTTAAAAAAAAAAAAAATCAAATGATTCACTTGTGTGATAAAAATATATTCCTTTTTAATTTATTGACAAAAAAATTAGTTCTTATTTTAAATATGTTAGATTCAATAATTAAATTTATAATATATATTTTATATTATAAAAATATAATGTATATTTTATATAAAAAAAATTTAACTGTTAGATATAATATGCTCCAAATAAATAAAATTTTTCTTAACTATCACCACTAATAGTCGTGTTGTTTATGGGATAACCAAACAAACAACAGCCAGTTGAAAAAATGAATTATTTTCAATAAATGTATTATATTTTATTTTTTATTAACTGATTTATATTTGTACTATGGATTGAGTTAGTTACAGTATTTAGATATTTATAATTTTTTATAATATATCCAAACATAAAATACCTCTTTATATGAATATCCAAATATACAATACAGTTTAGAATATATTTGAAATAAAAAAAATCATAATTAATTAATGTATATAATAAATTTAATAATAAGGTACAATACAATATTGTGGATGAGAAAAACTCTTTTTTTTTTTTAAATAAAAATAAAAAGCTAAACCAAAGTCATACAATTTCGTGACTTGTTTGTCAAAGTTCTAATCTATCCACTTTTTTCTTAGTACACATTTACCATAGCCATTTCTCGTTGTAATTAGTTCTTCTTCATTACATCATTACATATGTATATTTATATAAATAAAATTAAAAATTATTAGATTAACTTTATTTAATTAAATAATAATTTTTAAATTTAAATTTAATTGGAAAAATATGTATACTATAGTGAGAGCCCATTGGCATCCTAAAAAAAAGAGAGCTCATTGGCTAATATATATAACTGAAGGCTCTAGAGAACCCTTAATAACCATTGCACATAAAAAGCATATATGCCGTAGTATAGCATTTTATCAGCATTAAAAAAAAAATTAATAAACAAAGCAATCATTTTATTGTGGAATGATCCATTCTAGATTTTAAAATTTAACATCATCTAAGATTATAAAGAATAATCACAAAAAATAAAATAAAATAAAATGTTTGCGTTATTTCCACACTCAATCAAGTACAAAGTTCGTTATAATATGAATATTCTTAATTATCACTAATTGTGATTTTTGTAATTTTTTTTGGTGTGACGAATGACATTTATTCATATGAATCTTTTCATAATTTATTAGATGATCATTAGCATTTTTTCACTTTAATTGCTTATTAATTATTATTATTATCAATGTGGTTGAATAGTAAGGGCCAAATAAAAAACTTGAAAACTCTGCTTTTGGGGGTTGTTTTTTCTTGAAAAAGGTATTACCATTTTGAATTAATCAGAACTTGTTTATATTTGGAAATCCTTCTTTTATTATATTGGTTGCTAATGAACTTTTGTTTAATAGTATTTGAAACAATCACAACTCAGTTATTTATTTGGTTGAATTTTGATATTTTTATTATTTTAATTTATTGTTAATATAAAATTTTTATTGGGCACCATAAAAGTATTTAGGTTTAATTTTACTTTTTTTTTTATTTATAAAAAGGTTAAATGATCTAAATATCAATGAACTGCGTAACAAAATGCAACCCTCTTTTTTAAAATTAAGTGAAAATTAATTTCATAAATTTATGTAGCAAAATTTGAATACTATACTTCATTATTGGGTATCTGATGATTTTTTTTTTTCTTGAGAAACAACCTTCAAGTAAGGTGCACCTCCTCCTTCTCCCACATTATCTTCAAACTTTAGAAAAGAAGCAAATTTTTTGAATCACTAAAAACTTTTGAGATTTTTGAAAATTCCCAACTCCGGCATGAAGAATTTTAATTTATGCCCTTACGCCAAAGTACTTAGCTTACGCATTATAAGCATCTAAAACAATTCATGAATTTTTATGTACAATCATATTCATCATATACTATATTGTTATAAAATAAAATTTCAAATTTTTCATACTTAAAAATATACTTTTGATTGTTGAGTCATGTCAGCCAAAAAGTACCTTACGGAATATATGTTAATTATTAGTTTTCTTGAAACATAAAAATGTGGGGCATTGTGTGTTTGGTTAAAGATGATGAGAATATGCAAATTTCACTAGCTAGGTATTGGAAGTAGGTATGAATCTTAATTTCTTCCCAAACAAGTAATAATATCTACTGCTTCTCTTCTGATGAGTTTCTGATGATAGAGAATAATCATCCTGAAGCTGATGATGTTCATCTATACATATATATTTCTCTGATGCATCACGTCGGTGCCAGAAAAATCATAGCCGTCTCCATCCATAAAGAGAGTCAGGTTCTGCCATGGTGTGCATATATAGACACACATAGATATAGATATCAGTACATGAGAGCAGCATCCACGCGTGCTTGTGCATAGTTTTGAATTAGGATTCCAATTCTTCATAATCTTGTAGCTTTGAACACTACTCCTACTCCAGCTAAAAATTTATCTGCTTGGCTTCTCTAGTCAGCTAAAATTCTTCAGTTTTTTACTATTTTATCATTGATTTTTTTGTATAAATGTACGTTTGTATTATTTATCATGCTATAAACTGATACCATTTTAATAACATGCAATAATTTTTTTTGGGTACACATTTGTATATTTATATAATCTATTTTGTAATATGATATTAGAGTTTTTGCTCAATTATATCTGTTATATTTTTTTAGAGTCATTCTACTGTGCAAATATTTACACCGGTACAAATGAAACTATTAGCCATTGGATTAATTGTCATTTAATTGTAATCATTGATATATTTTACAGGTATCGATACACCAAGATAATCAATGGTTATAATTAAATAAAAACTAATCTAACGGTTGTAATTTCATTTGTACCGGTGCAAACATTTGTACAGTAGCAAGAGCCCATTTTTTTTTTTAATACAATATCATGATTTTATTCAATTACATTTCTTACGCATCTATTTGTAATTTTTTTGAACCAAAAATGAAATTTCATTCTAAATCTAAAAAGGGGTGATGTCTGTGATTATAATTCGTAAAACTCATTTAACTACTTTAAAAAATTATTATAATACTAAATCATCTTCTAACAGTCTTTTTTTGCAGGGTTCGATTTTGAAACCAGGAGTCTTAGCCTAGACCATTTAGTGTAGCCTCATTCACTTTTCCAGCATCTGTGTTGTACTTGCACTACTATAGTATAAGAATTGAATAAAGAATTCTCCAAGCTGGCAATATATTTCTTGTTATATTGTTTTGCCAAGCAAATTGCTTAAAGTGCTCCAGGGACACATGTGTGTGTGACATGGTCGTATTACAACCTGAGAATTATTAATGTCTGAGACATGTGATGCTAATATATATAGAAAATGATTGGCCAAAAATGTAAAAGAAATGGACTAGCTGTAAGTGATACTGTTCAACAGCTTTTAAAAGCTTGAAATTTGAAACACAAGAAAAGAGAGAAATCCAAGAAAACTCCAAGAAACCCAAATAACATGTAGCAGATGAGAGAAGAATAATGAGAACAGCCAATAGACCAAAGCATGTGAGGCAGGTAACAACGATTTCTGCCAAAAGCCTCCTCTATCATGAGTCATGACAAGAAGAAAGAAGATGGGATTTAATATGATAATAAAAAATATAATAAATTATTTTTTTTTATCAATGGGTAAATAAAATGATCTAAATACTGATAAACTACATAATACATTAATTTTATAAATTAATAACAACAGATTTTGAATTTTTCATTCTAAAATATTATTGTAGAGAGTAACTTGTAGAATACTTTATTATTAACTAATGATAAATAATTATTAATAATAGAAAAAAGTTTTATCTACCGGGTGGCTACCGAGTACTAAAGTTATCAAATAGAAAAAAAGAATACTAATAAGGCTCTATTTGTTTGTAGAAAATATTTTTCCTTATTTTTTAATTTTTGGATTACCAAAAAAATAAGTCAAAAGAAAATAAATTATTAGTCAAAGAAAAATAACTTAAAACTATGGAAAAATAACTTCTCATTCTAAGAACGGGAAGTTGTTTTTCAAAACTTGAATACTTATCAAATATAAAAAGAAAAAAAATACAATGTTACCATTTTTATGAAATATTGTATGATTTAAAAAAAAAATTATTGGAAACCAAATACCAAAAATATTTTTCAGTTATTTTTCTAGTGTTGTAGCCAAATATATGAAAATATTATATTTTTCTGAAAAATATTTTTCAGAAACAAAATATTTTTCTTTAAATAAACTATTTTTTCAGAAAAAAAAACTAAGAGAGAGAGAGAGAAAAAAATAAAAGCTGTTGGCTAGGCTGTTTCAAGCGCAAGGTCATATCATGGGACGACCAGAGTCGACCCCCGCCATTAATTTGACAAAAAAAAGCAAAGAATTATGCTTGCTTTGGTACTTGGTTTTCCTTTTATTTATGTCTTGCTGGCGGGTTCCAGCTGCAATCCTTAATTCCTCCTCTCGCCCGTCTGTGAGGGGAAAGTGTCTCTTCGCTTTGTCTTGGGTTCTATATTCTTCAAGTTCATCGCATGCGTATATGTTTTAATGGCTGTTTGTGCGTGTGTTTATGTGCTTTATTTGATCTTTTGCTAACCTTTTGTGAAACAAGAACAGGTCTTTTGCATTGCCTACGAATCACTGATATTCAGAATCTCAATTCCACATGGGTAAAATTATAAGGATGACAGAAATATTTCAACAACTATTTGAACGTAATTGTGTTTTTTTCTTTAACATAGTTGTACCATTATTATTTCCTTTTTCAATTAGTTTTTGGATAATTTTTTGAGTTACTTTAATTTGATAATTAACAAATTTTTATTAACATTAAAATATTAAATAATTAAGATACAGGTTAATTATCTAGTGCTTAAATATAAATTATTTGAAATGCATTTGAATTATACAAATTTCTGTTACTTGTTATAAGACTCAAATAAATAGTTGATAGCAGATTACAAAAGATTAGCTTTTAGTCTATTATTTGATAACTGAACTTTTAAAAATGCATAGGTTAAATATGAAAATTCCCATATTTAAATCATTTTAAAATATGAATTCATATTTTTTATATTTTAAGTGTAAATTTATTTTATTTTTTAGGTATAGTTCTTTTCTCTCAATAAAATAGATAATACTTTAATATTTTTCTTGTACTCTCTTGTAAGTTTTTTAACATGAATGAGAGTTTATCTTTCAGATAAAAAAAAATCTATAATCTGTGTAAAATGGAATGTTATAATATAGAAAAAAAAAATTGAATACTCAACTTATCTTGCACTCAATTATTAAATAAGTGACAAATATGTTTAGTTGTATTTGTGTATGTAGGAGTGATAAGTGAATTTCATTTTATTATAACTTAAATTAAAATATGCATATGATATTCAGTCGTATTTGTTTATATCAAATATATTACATTCAATTATTAAATGATTGTTAAGTTCTATACTCTTTCTTTTATAGAAAAAATTGAACCTTCAATAATTGAAAATAAAAACTACATCTTGATAAAAAAAATATACATATATATTAATAATAATACAATTAAAAAGGATAAAAATAAAATCATACTCAAATCATTAAATTTTTTAAAATTATTCATTAATCGCATTGATAGATATCTTTTGATATACAATTTAGTGATTCGTACTCTCCACTCAATGGCTTTAATTAGCTACAAATCGGCTTTTTAGTCTTTAAGTAAGTTCGATTGTAAAAAATATCGACAAAAATTTCACAATTGAGAGATAAATCACATTTTATGAAGGATAAACAATCAAATCCATAAAGTAATTGTTGTATATGACTCATATACCGGATAAAGGGACAGATGCTAAAGCGGAGCGGAGCGAAGCAAGCGGACAAGGTAATTTTGTAAATGTACCGTGGGTTATATATATATATTGCATTTGTAACCCTAACAGATTATTCTCTAAAATCTAATAAGAAATCAGCCGCTCTGTTTCCGATGACGTAGGTAAATTGCCGAACCTCGTTAAATTATAGTGTTCTTTATTTTTATTAATTCATCGTTTATTCTTGTTATTATATAGTATAATTTCTCAACAGTAATAACTCCATAGAAAAAAAAAAATCAACAAAAAAATAAACGGATCAAATATCTATATTTATTGAATGGAAAAAAATAAAATAAACTAAATTAAATAAAAAAAATAAGAATTAATTGGTGATGGCCAAAAATGAAAGTTTTATATGGTTAAATTATATATTCTTAATAATTTACATTTGAATAATATAACAAATATCATAAAATAAATATGGGCTGTGTGGGGATGTTCTTATTGAAGTATAATACAAATAAATAATTGACAAAATAGCATGACAAGTTATTACCAATTGATGAAGAATATATAAGATGGTAATCAGAAGCAAAATATATTAGTCCCCACACAGGATACATGAAAATATCATTGATTGTCAATGTTGTCTCCCAATATGATTAAGCTAGACAAGTTTCATTAATTTCAGTGTCTTTTATCCATACATCATAATACCATATCTAGAACTTCAAAATTTGTAGAAGTTTCTCTTTAATTTCAATATTTCTTTTTTCTCTTTGCTGGGGGTGATTCTATGAGCTATTTTTATATTTTAGGGTGATTTTGGCTATTTTAGTAAGAATATATTTTTTTTATTAATTTCGTTCATAAATAATATGAATTTGAGCTAACTAATTTATGAGTATTTTCTTAATTTTAAGATATTTTCTAGAATAATATATATTACCAATGAGAGATAAAATAGTGGAAGTTAAAATAGATCCCTTAGATCTAGTCCTTTCAAAATTATGATATTTACTCCTAGATCCTTAGTTCTAGTTTTAGCTGTGGGATCTTGTAGGGCTGTTTTTTTTTTTTTTTTTTTTTTTTTTTTTTTTTTTTGGAGCACTGAGTTAGTTTTAGGCTATATTATGGTTTTTTTTTAAAAAAAAAAAATTGTTAAATTCAACTCTAATATTAGCTTTTAAGTTACATCGGATATATGATATAGCATCGCTTGAGAATTTTTTAGTAGTTAATTACTCAGATTTATATAACATTTATATTTTCAACGATATTATTTTAGTTTAGATGATATATTTTTTTCTATTAAGATAATTTTGAAATATTTTTATGTAACATATTTTATGTGATGATTTTATCCATTCAATCCTTTATAGACAAAATATAAAAATTTAATACTAACTGTAGGAAGAAAAATTATAATGCATTTTTTAAAAATGGATGGAATTATCCAAAATTGAATTGCCATTGATAAAGCAAAAGATTTTAAAATGGTAAGGTGGAATACAAAAGTTCCAACTACAATTTCTTCAATTTACGTATTATGCATTTCCTCAAAAAAAAAAAAAAAAAGTATTATGCAGATAATTATGCTTATTCTCTCCAATTTTTAGCTTTCTGTGATAAATTTCATTAAATACTTGAACAATGAATGGTAGGTCTCTAAATTTGTAAAGTTCTTTTTGCAGTTAAAATTTGTATAAGCATCCATCAAATCCATTAACAACAAACTTTTATTCCTGACAAAAAAGAAAGAAAAAAAAATCTATTATCTTGAGGGGGAGTGAATCTTTACAATTGTTGGTAAAAGACAGGTAATTAAATTTTGAGAGAAAGTAACATAAATTTTGGGAAGATTGTAATATATATATATATGTATATGTATTTAATTAGCTAAGAAGAACAAATCCTCCTCGTCTCCCTAGTTCCGTCTCAAGCTAAGCCTCAATAATATTTTAAGCTATTTAATGATATATATATATAAATCCCACACACGTAAAATGGCTATAAATTATCAAATTAAATTAAGAAAAAAACTATAGGCTGGCTGTAAAAAGAACTAGCTACTGCTTGCCTTGATGCACATTAAATTTTAATTAATGTCTATAGGCAATGAAATGACCTTAAATTTGCATCATGTCCTGCTGTCTTTGCTTTCTTATGAATTGAAATGAAAATCGCTTCAATAAAACGAACATTATTGATTCAACTTTGTTCCTATTGACAAATCTGTATAATTATTGCTAAATTATTTTCATATGGTCTTTGCGTGATCTTCTCTTTCTCATACTAAATTCAAAATAATAGTGATATATATTACAAGAAATATACATTTTCATTAAAAAAAAAAATGGTTTGATATATAGTTACTCTATAATTATGAAAATAAAATTCAACATAATTTTTTTTGGATGAGAATTTTGAACATAAATTTTAAGAGATAAACCGCTTTGAAAATTAAAAATTGGCTTTGGCCAAAAACCAAAATCACCTCATTTCTTCTTATATTTCATATATTTTGTTAAAAAATAAGTTATATATATGGTCTATGTTATTTTTACTAGTTGTGTGTCCATTTGAAGTATTTTCAAGTTAAAGTTAATTATAGATGGTGATTTTCTCTTAACGTTAATCAATTCCTATATTTCAACGTTATTTTAAAAGATCGTAAATTTCACAGCTGCAGAGTCTTTAAATTTATGATTTTCAACTTTTAAAGTTTTATTTTACTTTGTTATATTTTATTATAATATAAGTAGTTTGTTAGTAAATTATTTATACTTCTATTAATTGGTGTAAATCATTTTCTTTCAATGAATGAAATTCATTGTTGTTAATAAAATGAATGTAGAACATAAAATAAAATCATAGTAGAAAGAAAAGAAAACCTGCTAAATTCACAATACAACAATACGCTCGAAATATGATAAATAATTAATCTAGGGCTAATTAAACTGCAAAAGTATATAAAAAAAAATCTCAAATGAATTGAGAATTAAGTTGATGTGAAAATATCCAATGGCATATCCAGTATCCACGTGAAAAGAAGTGATTAAAGAACATGTAAGACTCAATACTCAATGAAACTAAGCAATAATTTGAAGAAACACATAAAAAATTAGATATGGAAGGAAGGAAAAAAAATGGGCACTGGGAGTGATTGGACATGAAATTGGAAAAAGAAAATTTACCAATTTTCTTTTGGGGCTATGGAATACAGAGGCAGCTTTTTAATTTTTAGTTTCCTTTTCTTTTGAGCAAAAAATTAAAATTCATTGTTGACAAGACAGTGAATTGAGTAGTGACTCAGAATCTGATGTGATCTTTTGGCATAAATATGTATATATTTTTATTATTATTTTCTTCTTGGCCATCATAGTCTTTGGTGGCACCCCCCACCCTTCTCTGTCTGTTTCTTCATGCTCCACCGTCCCTAATTATTTTAACATTTTGAATATGAATTTTGGAGATAATTTTGTTAATTTTAACTTTATATCTTCACTAAAAAAAAAAAACTCCCACTCACTTTCTTTGAAAATATTGAAAAAATTCAAAAGAAGTCTCTTCTGTGAAATTCATAACAATTAAGTAGTAGGCAGTGTTAATAAGGTTGGATTGGATATGCTTCACTATATCATACCCTTACAAATTTTTTTAGTTGTAGAAATTCAACGGCAAAAATAAAACTAATTTTATTTGGATGTTTAAATTACCGAGCATAACATAAATTCTTTTTGAAGTTTTTGCTATGTTTAAAAAAATATATATACAGCTCTATATATGCAGCAAACGGTTTTAATAATTGACATAATTAAATTTAATTAATTAAACTACGTATCAATCATTTAATAAATAAGTATATATATTAAATATGGATATTTTTTTTAATATATAAATAGAAGAAATAAATGAAACTCTTACTAAGTTTTAATTTTTGAATTTTCATTTATAACTCCATATCAATACAGAAAAGTATTTATATAGAATCAATTGAGATTCTTTCATGTTTTGGTAAACATAATAGATTATGTTTATATACTATGAACCATTAAATTTAAAATTAATAATTAAAATTTATTTTTCAAATAAATAACCATTCACTTTCTAAATTTCAAAGTTCTATTCTTTATAAAATGTCAACCATTGAATTTGTATCTAAAGGCATAGATGATCTATATATGTTAGATTATGCTTTGTATCTAAAGGCATAGATGATCTATATATGTTAGATTATGCTTTCACTAAGATGAGAGGATATTGATCCATATAGAATAATGGCAGTAATCTCCCTTGAATTTCGTTTCGTGGTAATTGAATATCAAAACAATAAAAAAATAGTTGAAAATTCTAATTTTTCCTTTTTTCCTCCCTCTTCTAATTTGTGTGATTTTAGCAAGTACTACTAATTAAAACCAAAGTGGAGGTTTCAATTAAGTAATGTAAGTGCTGCTTAGTTTTCTGATTCTTGCTAATTAACTATATATAAATGGAGACAAACATGGAGACAGCATTTTATTATATAGTCTAAAAGATAGATTCTTTAGATGATGAATATATTTATATAGATCTCTTTTGTACTTTCAATTTCTACTAAAAAAAAAAAACCTACACTTTTGAAATAATTTTCTAATATTTTAAAAAATAGCAAGTTGGTTAAATTGATCATAAATTATATATAAAATAAATTTATCATTAAATTTTAATATTATATCAATTTTTTCTTATAAAATAATGATAATATTAGTTAGAAATGTACTAAAGTGTAAAAAAAAAAATATAAAATGTATGATACTTGAAAAGGCTCTAGAGGGGTGAATATAGTTATCTGATTTTTTGGTGAAATTAAGAGAAATTTAAGAATATAATGAAAAGAAAAACAAAGTTTAATAAGAGGAAAGATAAGAAAATAAACACAAAACATACAAGTGATTTAAAGAGTTCAGATTATCAATTAATCCTACGTCTTCACCTAATTTATCATCAAGTTAGGATTTTCAAACCTCACACCAATCTGTTACTGAGATTGGTTACAACCAAGAGAGTTTTTCAAGATTTAACTTAAACATTTACAACATTTGAGTTTTTATTAGTTAAACTCAAACCAAAACCAATCCTCCAGTGTTTTAGTGGCTAACACTTAAACCAGCACTAGAATTAAATCTCGCTTCCCTTAATCTTCACCCAAGAATTGAGAAGAAAAGAGATATTAATCCAATCACAAATCCAGCACTCCATAGTTTTAGTACAATAGAAGAATTCTTAAAAATGATTAAGAGAGTTTGATAATTGCTAAGAGCAAATGTTTCAACCAACTCCTCTAACCTTTTAAATAAAGTTTGAGACTTTGTATATATATTTTGAAATGAGAAAAAAGTTGTTGTAAAACATTAAATTCATCTAAAAACTCTTTAAACTTAATTTAATGTGATTTCAACTTTTTTGTAAGATTGTATCTGCTTAGGATCGTGAGCTTTGAAAATATAACCGTTGAAAGCAAAATTTGCTCATTGGAGGTATGTCATGATCGTGATCCTACCCTCGCGATCATGAGCAAGGTAAGTCTTTATTGGCTCTGAATCTTTAATTATGCATTGCAATTCCACCACTCTTAGGATCATGAGCATTTTAAGGATCGTGAGGTAGTCAACGCGAGGTCAAACTTGTATATTTTGATTTCAATTGATCCCATATGAGTTATAATCATTCATTAGCCAATTATAGACAGTTATAATGACCCTTACAGACTTCAATTACGCTTTAAATCAGCATTTAATGCTTGCTGTATCAATGACTTTAACCTAACTCATAATCACACTTAAATGAGTATATTAGTAATTTAAAAGTTGTTTGTTAAAATCAAAATAGGAGAAATTATCAATTAGTCATACAAATGTTCAACAATATTTAAACGTCGAAAAAAATCACAAAACTAATTTTGCTAAAAAAATAATATTACATACTTATCTCACAAATTTATACTTATCTCTTAAAAAAAATATTAAATATATACAGTTAATTTTTTTGTATAGATACATTAATAGAAATCAATCAAATTTAAATTAGATTGATTTTTTTTTTTCGATTAGTGAAACAATTACTAGTTCAAAAAAGCTATATCAAATAACCACAATAAGTATTTTTTTGAATTATATAATTAACTAAAACATACACAATAAGTTAAACAATAATTAATAGTTATTTTACGTGTAAATTAAATTATAAATGTTACAAACACGTGCCATAGGAAAAGTTAATATCAATTATTTTAAAGTTTATACGTATACAAAGGATTAGACAAACTCTTGGCATATTATATGGTTGAAATATAAAAAGGCTATGGCTACTAAAGGAGTTGTCAAAATGTATAGCTAGGATTGTACCGGTCTAGCAAATTGCTTCTCAGTTCAGACGGGAAGACTCCATAGGATATGATAATAGGGTTTCTATGGAATCTCTAGGGTTTCACTGTCTTATTAATTATTATATCTTTATAATTTACCCATTAATTCCAAATACACGTCGCAACTCTATCTATCTCTAGCTAAGAATATAGATTAATTTATGTACTAAAATCTATATATACATTGAACAAAATCGCACTTCATGTAGAGTGAAAAGCATATTATATATAATCTTAACTTCTTATTTTCCTAAAAATAATTGACTGTGTAAAGAGCCAATGAAATCTTAGTTTGGTGGTTGAAGGTAAGGTTCCAAAACCAAAAAATTCTAGGTTAAAATTTATCATAACCCATGGTCTTATTTAAGTTATTAAATTCATGTAACTATAGTTTAAAGAGTTCAATTGTGATATATCTTGTACTTGCATTCTATTTCAAGCAAGAAAAGAGAAAGAATCATTGTAATATAAATTCGTAAATGAAGCTTTAAAATCGTTGTAATATTTAAAAGCACAACTAGTATGTAAAAAAGAATGATTAAATTTAAAGTGTGAATAAGTATAAACTTATTAATTAAGTTCAAATCTCATCAAAATGTTTTAAAAAATTCAATATAAAAAGATAAAATTATCTTCAAATTGCCATTATTATTTCTTTTGCATTTTGCTGGCTTAATGAGAATGTTGAAGGTATATAATTTTTTTAACAATTGAACTCCGCATTGTTGAATATTAATTAAGGTATATAATTTAAGGTGTCATGTAACCAAGATTAATGTCTCCAATGACTGCAAAGCAAACACACCCTAGGAAAAGGGGGCTTGGAACTAAGTACAGTTTTACATTATTTTTGGGTATATTTAATTAGGTAGAGTAGCCATATTATGGGTATTATATTATATATTATACATATTGTATATTATATGTTTCGAATAATAAATAAAGACAAAACATCAAGGGCATATGCAAAGCAAAGAGCCAACGCAAGTGATGATGATATGATAATCAGGATAGGAGGGTTTTTATTTATTTATTTATTTATTTTTTATTTTTTGTAATATCAAAGGAATTAATTAAGGAAAGCAAGAATATGAGTGAAGAATAACACTATTTATTCTTTTTTCTGTATTATTCATTTATTATATATAAATACATATTTAGAACTATTTCCAAAAGAAATGATTTTATTATATAATCTCTGCCTGCCCTTTAGCTATATAAATCCATTTCTTCCACTTGTAGATCCATGAGATGGCTAGATGAGTTTAACCTAGTCGTCACTACTAGAAACTCTCCCCTTCTTCCTTCGTTTACCCTTTTGAGAATTACTTTTGTTCCTTCTCTTCCTCATTTTTCTTTGCTTCTGATCTCTTCTTTTTGTTCTTTTTAACCCTTCAAATCTCTGTGCAATCATCATCAAAACTTGCTATGAAGATTTCATAGGGTTACATGAAACCCTTTTTCATCTTTATATAAATATATGTTTGTGATTATAGTATAGATCTGCATACTAATATAGGCATAGCATGATTTTAGCATTGTTATATGCATATTTTATGTGTGTTCTATTTATATATTTTTTTTATTATTTTGATTTAATGAGCATTTAAGAGAGCTTTCTTCAGTCCACTCATGGGTGGCAGTAGGATTTAATTAGCTGCCGACTCATTCATCCAAATACTGAGTTTAAAAAAGGGGCTGATGAAGCAGAAGGAAATTACCCAGTAAATGAGTGAATGATGCGGGAGACAAATTGA
This sequence comes from Macaranga tanarius, assembly GCA_949673435.1. Taxonomy (NCBI): domain Eukaryota; kingdom Viridiplantae; phylum Streptophyta; class Magnoliopsida; order Malpighiales; family Euphorbiaceae; genus Macaranga; species Macaranga tanarius. The sequence continues at coordinate 5,005 of CATIWO010059595.1, read as the reverse complement.
ATCTTAAGCTTCCTGTGCTTGGACTGAAGGGAGCTCCCTTTACTGTTATTTAATCCAATATTCTTTAGCTTTATATCTTCAACATAAACATTAATTCTTTAGCTGTTTATTTATCTATATGTACATATGCTCATACTTTAATATTTCTTGTGGCTTAGCAATGCTGTTCTATATGCCTCCTCAAATTAAAAAAAAAAAATATCAAACACTTTGATGCTGAGGTAAGGTTGCTAGAGAACCCTTGAACTTAATTAATTCTTCAGTTCTATTAATGTTTATCCAGTTTGTCTCTTAACGTTTTTTTTTTTTTTTTTTTGGTTCTCTTGAAGCTTATCTCTTGTCTGGTGACCTAGCTAGAAATTAAAGGTATGCTTAGCCATAGGCTTATTTTAATCTTCCTTTCTTCGCCATTTTCTCAGACCAATAATGTTAAAGAGGTAGCTAGGGTTAAAAAACTTGACAGGCTAACCTATACTAAGATGTGAATCTGTTTTCTTGATTTTAATTTGTTTAAGTTCTCTTTGAGAAGAACTGTTAATTAATTAGGCTAATGATTAATGATAATTTTTTAATGTTAACTGACCATTGTTATAGAGTTGCAGTTTGGGTTTGAGAAGATGGAAACAAGGGTTTTTGGTATTAGGGTTTCCATGGAAGGTACCCCATAAAAAAGGGCAAAGCGCATGAGGGAGAGAAAGGCACAAAGCTATATCACGCTGCTCAACATTAGTTTAGTTCATTGGGTGTTGTTCTGCAACAAGTTCCTAGATGGTTATAGACATGTCTCTTCAAAGGTTCAATTACCGAAACACAACTCAGTTTTGAGCACTACTTCAAGGAGGATATGTGTTAATTAATTTGTATTTAAATATATGATATTTTCTCTTCATTTCTTGTTTATAAGCTTCCAATCTACATCTTTTTTTTTTTTTTTTTTTTTGTAATTGTTTTTTAACCTGCTTATGAGTAGAAACTGCACTTGAGAGAGCTGCTGCTGGGGTCTCCATGAGTGTATTCTTCTCTGCAGACTGAAACTATACCACTTTCTTGCGGGCTATATTGTCTATTTTTCTGTTCCTTTAGGCAAAAGATCTCATCTTTTTAAGTCCTTTGCTTGACTTGTGGTAAAATAAACATGAGATTAAAATGTTTGTGGCCGGGCATTAGTAAAGAAAAAGCTGAAGCTCACCTGGGTTTTTGTCATGATGCTCTTTTATGAGTGCAAAATGTGTTAAACTCCACCAAATATTAGAGTCATCATGGGAACTAGAAGATCACTTGGGGAAAAAAGATGAGGACTTTCACTTTGTCCTATCTCTTTCAATTTCAAATGCATCTATTCATACTATTTTCATTAGTGTGTGATTTTCTTTTGAGCACCCACATATGGAAATCTTTAATGTGTTAATTATATCGAATTAATTAATTGTACGTTACTTCATTATACAAGGTAGTGGATAGCTGAAATCAAAAGAAAATATAGATTAAGCATTATTTGTTCTTTGCTTGGCTTTGGTTGTCCCCTTTAAGCTAAATTTCCACTTACGAAGTTCTTGTGGGTGTGGATACACTTGATGGCTGGAATGCATTATGAGACTTGCTTCTCTTTTATCACATTTCGGATAAATTAGTTTAGAGGTTAATTGTGTGTTAATATGCTCTAATGTGTTGTTTTGTATATTACTTATGTCATCCTAGTTACATCATTAGTCTAATGTCTTGAACTACTTTTTTATTTTTATCACAGAGACTTGTCCTAATGGTAAATTTTCATGTAGTTGGCCCTTGATGAAACCCTAGCTAAAACATCATAAAAAATAGTTTTAAGCGAGAAAAAGCAACATTTGCATAGCAAGTGGGTTCCTGCTCATTTATATTGTCATAAGTAAGCACCAAACAGCAACAAAAGTTTGGGTTATCTCTCCCTCTTTTGATTCCCTCATATGAGGCCAATGAATGACAAATTGTCAAGTGCCAAACTCTGCTGTATCTCCCTGTGCTTCTCCTTTTCCCAGAGGAGAATCTCTCTTTGTAATAAGGAGAAAAACAATTAATGCCCACCACAAATTTATGTGTAGAGCTTTATGCTTCTTTTCAAGCTCCTCTTTACATTACAAACTATATATGTATGTGCTATTTCTTTTCTTTCTTACCTCTCTAAGCCTTCTAACACTATGCTAAATATGGATACGAGCTTTTTCTCCAAGTATCTTTCCACTTTTTCAAAATCCAACGGCTGTTTCTCATGCCATGATTGATCATTTTGCACCACCTTTAACCAACACAAATGCTATTTTGTATTTTGCCATTAGTGTTTTCTAGCTATATTGTTTGATGATATGGGAATTTTCCACGTGCACCCATATCCTCTAGTGGTCCCTTATTATGGTTTATTTCAATTTTTTTTATTGGTTGCTCAAATATTTGGCTAAGAAATCTAGTAAATACGATGGACACATGATCTGTAATTAATGGTTATATTTGAAGATAAAGAACCATACTCAAGTGTTGTTAAAAACAAAAGGTTTGATCTCTTACTTTATTCTTTGGGGCCTTCATGTTTCCAACCCATTTGGAAAAGTTAAATTTAGTGTAAGTTGAGGATGAGGTGTGTTTAGTTTCTTAATTACACACTGTCTTATTCAGCATCATTTTAAAGATACGAAACTAAATCTTCTAAGGGATGTGAATTTGACTATATGTCCTACTAACAATATAAATAATATAAAACATGCAATCCTTAGCATCCCTTCAATGTTAAGAAACGCAAACAGAATTTCATTTTCTTTTTCTGTTACTCTCTCTCTCTCTCCCTATATATATATATATATATATATATATATATATATATATATATATAATGTGACATTAGTGATGAACCTTAATTATTTACCAATTCTAAGACTCAATTATGATCAACGACATGAACCCTTCATTTGCATGTGCACGCCATATACATGAGAAAAAAATAGATGTTGCGAGTAGCTACATCGTTTTCCGTGACAAATTATCAAAATGTCCATTTCTCATTCAAATGTTTCACGTATTAATCGAATAAAAAAAATAAAACTGTAAATTAAAAAAGAAATATCTTTTATGAACCAATAATGTTGCGAATAGCAACATCTATTATTGTTAAAAAAATTATCGTTAAGATATATATGGTTCCTGCCAATTGACATATATTCAGGTGGAAACTTAATCTCCAAAGGTGGATTATTTAATACAGTGGAATCATATCTTACAAATTAGCACTATTTATGCATGTTCCTATTATATATATGTTACCATGCATAATTGAATAATCTACTACCACTTTTAATTAGTGATAATTATTTCGTAGCAAGTGATGATCGAGAAGCTTCTGCAAGAGCAAGTGGCCTTCACTTTAATTTGCAAAAGATGGACAACAATGAAGCTATTCATTCTAGGGTGGCAATAAATGTAGCGGGTCGCAACAAAATAAAAATTCTAAAAATTACATTTTTAGGGGGGAAGGGAATTTTATAGTCCTGTTCCTGTCACTAGATCGTTATACTCTCGAGAACAGTGTGTTGGATAACAGGTGTCAGTACCACATAAGTGAGAATATGTATATATGTAATAGTTTAAGATATGTTCAGTTTGTAAATGTAGTTGCTTGCAAGTTGCAAGGTGTGTACAATTTTTGCTTCAGGTGGATTGAACTCTTACATTCTGCCTCCACCTGTGTAGTGTAATGGCACGTTTCCTGGGGATGGAAATATGGAGACTAGAGTTCAAACCCTGCTCCTTTCTTGATACACTGATACTAACATACTAAGTTACTAACCATTCTATTTAGAGAAAAAAAAAATCTCGCACTCTAATAAATAGTTTCCTATTTTTTTTTATTTAATTACACACATAGTTGATTCTTAATCATTACAAAAATGAAGCAAACAGTGAAATGGCAGTGAAAGTTGAATTTTCATGAAATGAACTATGAAATTGTTACTTTTTAGACCAAAAAAAGTGGGGTTGGGTTTTGAATTTAGGGTTTTACATGTATTTATTCAAAGGAAAATTAGAGACAACTATCATTAATTCTACAGTGGCATATAACTATAAGATAAATGCCAGCTGTAGTGAATTTTCAACCAAGGACTAGTTATATATACATGTGATACATGATGACAAGGTGTAAGCTTTTGGTGGTATCCTATGGTTTTTTTTTTTTCAAAGATAATATTTCATTAATAGAAATAGAAATTATAAAAAACAAGTAATATAAAAATAAATTTAGTACAATAACTTGCATCCGAATAAAATTAACTCTTAAAAAGTAACATAACTAAGTTGTAGCAAATCCATCATTTGAGAATACCATTCGAAATTTTCATAAAACAACACTCTTTTTAGTTTTGATAGTATAAAAACTCACATTTAAAGTTATAAGGAAGGATTTTTTATGGCTACTAAGGTCTCCAAACATCCTTTATAATACTATTAAATAGACTAATCCGAATTTATCGGAAAAAAAAATAGAAAAAGTCATTCACATGCATTGACTGGTGTTCTATAATCTCCATTCATCATTATAACCTTTTAAAACTTCTAAAAAGTAAACAAAACTCATAAATGAGTAGATAAATCTCAAAATATTAAAAATAAATAAAAATTAACTAAATAACTAGAAAATATACATGAAAAATGAAGAAGGGAGGAGCAAGAGCAAACAGCCCCTCAAGAACAAAGAAAATTTTTTTCTCTCTCTAGCGGCAACAACAGAAATATGTTGCACCATGCATCCCATGGGCTGCCTCTCAATGTGCGCATATATGTAATTTTCAGACAAATAATAACATATAATGTGACACCCTCAGGTGTTACATACACGTGTCCAGAACATTAAAATTATACACGTAAATAATAAAATTTTTCACAATTTGAAAGATCCTTTATAATTATATATCAAAATATTATTTATACATAGTATTAAAGTTTACAAAATTACAATAGCAAAACTTATGTCTTTACAAAAAAA
>CATIWO010059575.1:0-29317 GCA_949673435.1 Macaranga tanarius | reverse complement strand
TATATATATGCATATACGTGTGAGATTTGAGATTGAAAGGGGTAGAGAATCTCAGAAATGGCCATGGATAGATGAAAAGAAAACAAGGGAAAGAAAAGTAAAACTGAGCTTTTGCATAATCATGCATTATTGCATTATGTGAGAAAAGCGTGTGGGTGGAGATTGAGCTCTACGATCTAGGATTGAAAGGGGGTAGAAAATCTCAGATGTGGCCATTCTAGTTAATGCGTGTATGTATGAGAGTTGAGATTGAAAAAGATCTCGAGAATGGGCCACGAATATATAAAAAGGAAAGAAAGAAAAGAAAAGTAAAAATGAGTTTGTGCATAATCATTCATTGTTGCATTATTTATGTATATGAGTGTTGAATGTGATTCAATTTATGAAATTGATGAATTATGAATGTGGAATAGTAGTCTAGTTGTCAATTACAGGATTGGCCCTACTGTAGTAGGGAGATGAATATATTCTAGGGGAGGTTCTGCCCAAATTTTGGTAGACTCCTCGTAGATTGTGTTGTATCAATAAGCTATTGTAAAGCTTAGTGTGCCATAAATGAATTATATTATGGAGGAAATAGGTTAAGACACCAATAATGTTGTTTGTTATGATGTTAATAGATGTTTGGTGTAGACTATTGTGTTTATAATGTATGGTTGTAGCTTGAATTGAGTTATATTCATATGTTTTGACATCACCAGTCATTTTATGGGTATTTTAGTCAATTCATATAAATGAATTCAGCCCATGTGTCTTCATAAAAGTTGTATCCCTCTGAGTTACCTTTCTGTATCTTTTTGAATCACTCAAATCCGAGTTCTGTAGAGGGAGTTATGGTCGATAGAGTGCGACATGGTCCGTAAGCTAAGCTCGCAGACCTTCGGATACGGCCGTGTGCCTATATAGCACGGCCGTGCGGTCACTGAACTGAAAAATTTGAGCTCTCAGGTGATGGAATACAGTCGTGCACTAAGATCGCACAGCTGTTCGATCATAGTGGTCTAAAATCCGAACTCTCAGGCGATGGAGCACGGCCGTGTGCTTTTCCTCGCACGGCCATGCGCAGCCTATTTCCAGAATTTCAGTATTTTGACCATAACTTGAGTTATAGAACTCCAAATGAGGTGTGGCTTGATGCTATAGAACCATTAAAGAGTCCTCTATAAGCTTATATTTTTATAATTGCCAGAATATATTTCTAAGATTCTCTAATTAAGCTTAATATTTTAGTACTTATGTACACCTTTGTCATTTGGACTCCCATGTGCAGTCTAAATATTAAATTCTTGTATTTTGACGTGTTGTAATGTATTATATATATATATATTTTCCTTAATTAATTCTTGAGAAGAAGTAATATGTATGGTTGTATTATCAATTACTTATTGAGTCGCAAGCTCATTCGTTTGCAAATTGTGGTTTTCAAAAAATAGATAGGCTTACTTAAAGTGCAGGTTAACTAGAGCTTAAAGTGTATTTCTTTGAGAGAGCAAGTGGGTCAAAGGCAAACTTGGTGTCGACATCTCCATTCTCATGAGCACCGTCATCATAACATTTAAATATTTTGTACTTAAATTATATATCTATTTTGATACCCAGTTATTTATGTACATAAAAGTATTATGTGTATTTGATAGGAGTTTTGTATAAATGTATATCTTTTATTAAAATAAAATTTTTATGCCACATATTGATATATCATTTGAATACTTCTATGTGGTACTTGGAGGGTGCTACAGGTAATCGGTTCGGTAATGGAAATTTTGAGAAAAGTGCTACCAACAGTACCATGAAGTGTTTTGCTTGTGGAGAACCCAGACATAGGCAGTCTGAATGTAAAAAGGCTGGAAAAAGGGCACTGTTTACTAAAACTGATGATGGCGAGGATGCTGATACAGTAATTAAAGAGCAACCAGTTTTTGATGAAGAGCAGTCCGATGACGAGGAAATTTTTACAGGCGATGGAGGGGCTGCACTGGTTGTTAGAAGATCATATTTGACACCCAAATCAATGACTGAAGATAACTGGCTAAGAAGTAATATCTTCCAGTCTACCTATACCATCTTGGGCAAAGTGTGTCGTTTTGTGATTGATGCGGGGAGTTGTGAAAATATCATCTCAGAAGAGGTGGTGCAGAAGCTAAATATAAGGATTGACAAGCATCCCAAACCTTACAAGCTTTCCTGGCTTAAGAAGGGTGGTGAGGTAACAGTTTTTAAATATGCTCTTATGTCCTTTTCTATTGGAGCTAAATACAAGGATGAGGTCTGGTGTGACGTGGTTGCCATGGATGCATGCCATTTATTGTTGGGTAGGCTATGGCAGTATGACATGAAGGTTCTGTATGATGGACATTCTAACACCTACAGGTTTCTAGTTGATGGAGTTAAGGTTGTTTTGCTGCCTACCAAAACAGCAGAAAAATCCTCAACTGCAGGAACTAGCATAAATTTATTGTCTTTAGCTCAGTTTAAGGAGGATTTGCAAGGGTTTGAGATAGTCTTTATATTTATTGGGAAAGAGGTTGTGGATTTTGTAGTAGTGCCTGATGTAGTGGTTCCTCTCTTGGTAGAATTTGATAGTGTATTTCTAGATGACTTGCTTGAAGTTCTACCATCTCTAGAGGCCATAACTTTTGGCATAGGTGGAATCATTGGGCCCATAATATATCAAATTGAAGCTGACTCAGAGATCTATATTTATAAAAAGATTTACTTATAATTGGCCCATTTTCAAGCCTAAATTCCATTGTTTAGGCCTTCATTTTGGGCTTTAAAGTTTTAACTTCTTTTTTTATTTTTTATTTTCTAGCTTTTGTTAGTTTTTTATTATTTTTCTGATTAGGGTTTTTGTTAGTATTATTTATTTATGATATTCTTGGAGAATGGACAATTTTGATGTTTTAATAAATTATTTCCTAAATTTTTCAAATATCGACATTCTTATGAATCAACAATTTTGATGCCTAATTCCTGGTAATCTTAAGATTCAACAGGTTTTGAAAGGTCATAGACTGGTAATCGTACAGGATTCAACAGTTGTGATATTTATATGTTCTTTATTACCTTCCCGCTATATCTGTTTGGTATCAGAGATGAACTTGATCCTTATTGATTATGGTTGGGCGACGGAATCAGAGGCAACAGCGAGTGGAGGACATCTATGAGTGTAATGATAATGCTCAATTAGAGCACCTGATTAGTCAAATCATGGACCAACGGATGGAACAGATGATGGAATAATTGACGGTAAATATGGCTGGCATGCTAGAGAATCAAAACAGGCAGGGCTAATGAAATCTAAATAGATAGAGGGATTGGATGGGAGATGCAAATGGAGGCGAAGATGATGAGTTTTATGAGGGCTTTCCACAAGAGTGGGGCAGGCGACAAAGAACTCCAGTGAAGGATGATAGCAGGCAATAGGAGATTGGGATGAGGACTGAAATACCAGAGTTCCATGGCTGTTTGCAAGCTAATGAGTCCCTTGATTGGTTTAGCTACTATTGAGAAGATCCTAGAGTTTAAAGGTGTGCCAGAAGATAAAAGGGTGCCTTTGGTGGCAACTAGACTACGTGGAAAAGCGACGGCATGGTAGCAACAATTAAAGTTAATGCATACCAGGTTAAGCAGACCTAAAATCTTATCCTGGGAGAAGATAAAGAAGCACCTGTGGGATACATTCCTATCATACAACTATCAATGAATTTTAAACCAACGGCTGCAGAACTTGAAGAAAAAAGCGAGGTCGGTGGATGATTATACGACACAATTTTATCAATTGATGGCCAGAACCGAGGTCCAAGAGACAGAGGAACAGTTAGTGGTGTGGTACATTAGTGGGATAAGAGTTCAGCTTTAGGATACTTTGAACTTATTTGATCCCGTGTCTGTATCAGAAGTGCACCAGAGAGCCTTGATGGTGGAGAAGCAGGCACGACGAACCAGTGGTGGCGGTGGCTTTAGCGCAGCCAGCAGTACCAATACTGGAGGTGACAACAAGGCTGTTGGAAATCAGTTTGGCAATGGTAATCGGTTCGGTAATGGAAATTTTAAGAAAGGTGCTACCAACAGTACCATAAAGTGTTTTACTTATGGAGAACCCGGACATGGGTAGTCTGAATGTAAAGAGGCTGGCAAAAGGGTGATGTTTACTAAAACTGATGATGGCGAGGATGCTAATGCAGTAATTAAAGAGCAACCAATTTTTGATGAAGAGCAGTCCGATGATGAGGAAATGTTTACAGGCGATGGAGGGGCTGCGCTGGTTATTAAAAGATCATATTTGACACCCAAATTAATGACTGAAGATAACTGGCTAAGAAGTAATATCTTCCAGTCTACCTATACCATCTTGGGCAAAGTGTGTCATTTTGTGATTGATGCGGGGAGTTGTGAAAATATCATCTCAGAGGAGGTGGTGCATAAGCTGAATATCAGGATTGACAAGCATCCCAAACCTTACAAGCTTTCCTGGCTTAAGAATGGTGGTGAGGTAACAGTTTCTAAACATGCTCTTGTGTCCTTTTCTATTGGAGCTAAATACAAGGATGAGGTCTGGTGTGACATGGTTGCCATGGATGCATGCCATTTATTGTTGGGTAGGCTATGGTAGTATGACATGAAGGTTCTGTATGATGGACATTCTAACACCTATAGGTTTCTAGTTGATGGAGTTAAGGTTGTTTTGCTGCCTACCAAAACAGCAGAAAAATCCTTAACTGCAGGAACTAGCATAAATTTATTGTCTTTAGCTCAGTTTAAGGAGTATTTGCAAGGGTCTGAGATAGTCTTTGTGTTTATTGGGAAAGAGGTTGTGGATTTTGTAGTAGTGCCTGATGCAGTGGTTCCTCTCTTGGTAGAATTTGATAGTGTATTTCTAGATGACTTGCCTAAAGGTTTACCATCTCTAGAGGCCATAACTTTTGGCATAGGTAGAATCACTGGGCCTATAATATATCAAATTGAAGCTGACTCAGAGATCTATATTTATATAAGAATTTACTTATAATTAGCTCAGTTTCAGGCCTAAATTCCATCGTTTAGGCCTTCATTTTGGGCTTTGAAGTTTTAACTTCTTTTTTTATTTTTTATTTTCGAGCTTTTGTTAGTTTTTTTATTATTTTTCTGATTAGGGTTTTTGTTAGTATTATTTATTTATGATATTCTTGGAGAATAGATAATTTTGATGTTTTAATAAATTAATTTCTAAATTTTTCAAATATCGACATTCTTATGAATCAACGATTTTGATGCCTAATTCCTGGTAATCTTAAGATTCAACAGATTTTAGAAGGTCATAGACTGGTAATCGTACAGGATTCAATAATTATGATATTTATATATTCTTTATTACCTTCCCGTTATATCTGTTTAGTATTAGAGATGAACTTGATCCTTATTGATTATGGTTGGGCGACGGAATCAGAGGCAACAACAAGTGGAGGACGTCTATGAGTGTAATGATAATGCTCAATTAGAGCACCCGATTGGTCAAATCATGGACCAACGAATGGAACAGATGATGGAACAATTGACGGTAAAGATGGCTGGCATGCTAGAGAATCAAAACAGGCAGGGCCAGTGAAATCCAAACAGACAGGGGGACTGGATGGGAGATGCAGATGGAGGAGAAGATGATGAGTTTTATGAGGGCTTTCCATAAGAGCGGGGTAGGCGACAAAGAACTCCAGCGAAGGATGATAGCAGGCGATGGGAGACTGGGATGAGGACTGAAATACCAGAGGCTATTTATAAGCTGATGAGTTCCTTGATTGGTTAGCTACTGTTGAGGAGATCTTGGAATTTAAAGGGGTGCCAGAAGATAAAAGGATGCCTTTGGTAGCAACTAGGCTGCATGGAAGTGCGACGGCATGGTGGCAATAATCGAAGTTAATGCATACCAGGTTGGGCAAATCTAAAATCTCATCCTGGGAGAAGATGAAGAAGCACCTGCAGGCTACATTTCTACCATACAACTATCAATGAATTTTGTACCAACAGCTGTAGAACTTGAAGCAATGAGCGAGGTCGGTGGATAATTATACGACATAATTTTATCAATTGATGGCCAAAAATGAGGTCCAAAAGACAAAGGAATAGTTGGTGGTGCAGTACATTAGTAGGATGAGAGTTCAGCTTCAGGATACTTTGAACTTATTTGATCCCGTGTCTGTATCAGAAGCGCACCAGAGAGCCTTGATGGTGGAGAAGCAGGCACGATGAACCAATGGTGGCGGTGGCTTTAGCGCAACCAGTAGTACCAATGCTGGTGGTGACAGCAAGGCTGTTAGAAATCAGTTTGGCAATGGAAATCGGCTCGGCAATGGGAATTTTGGGAAAGGTGCTACCAACAGTACCATGAAGTATTTTACTTATAGGGAACCCAGATATAGACAGTCTGAATATAAAAAGGCTGGCAAAAGGGTGTTGTTTGCTGAAACTGATGATGGTAAGGATGCTAATGCAATAATTAAGGAGCAACCAGTTTTTGATGAAGAGCAGTCCGATTATAAGAAAATTCTTACAGGCGATGTAGGGGCTGCAGTGGTTGTTAGAAGATCGTGTTTGACACCCAAATTAATAACTGTAGATGACTGGCTAAGAAGTAATATCTTCCAGTTTACCTGTACCATATTGGGAAAAGTGTGTCATTTTGTGATTGATGCGGGGAGTTGTGAAAATATCATCTCAGAGGAGGCAGTGCAGAAGCTGAATATCAGGACTGACAAGCATCCCAAACCTTATAAGCTTGCCTAGCTTAAGAAAGGTGGTGAGGTAATAGTTTCTAAATGTGCTTTTATGTCCTTTTCTATTGGAGCTAAATACAAGGATGAGGTCTAGTGTGACGTGGTTGCCATTGATGCATGCCATTTATTGTTGGGTAGGCCATGGCAGTATGACAGGGAGGTTCTATATGATGGACGTTATAACACCTACAGGTTTTTAGTTGATGGAGTTAAGGTTGTTTTGCTGCCTACCAAAATAGCAGAAAAATCCTTAACTACAGGAACTAGCATAAATTTCTTATCTTTAGCTCAGTTCGAGGAGTTGCAAGGGTCTGAGATAGTTTTTGTGCTGATTGGGAAAGAGGTTATGGATTCTGTAGTTGTGCCTGATGCAGTGGTTCCTCTCTAGTTGTGCCTGATGCAGTGGTTCCTCTCTTGACAAAATTTGATAGTGTAGTTCCAGGTGACCTGCCTAAAGGTTTACCAACTCTAGAGGCCATAACTTTTGGCAAAGGTGGAATCACTGGGCCCATAATATATTAAATTAAAGTTGACTCAGAGATCTACATTTACTATAAGATTTACTCGTAACCGGCCCATTTTCAGGCCCAAAATTCCATCATTTAGGCCTTCATTTTGGGCTTTGAAGTTTTAACTTCTTTTTTTATTTTTTATTTTCGGGCTTTTGTTGGTTTTTTTATTATTTTTCTCATTAGGGTTTTGTCAGTATTATTTATTTATGATGTTATTGGCGAATGGACAGTTTTGATGTTTTAATAAATTAATTCCTAAATTTTTCATATATCGGCATTCTTAGGAATCAAGGATTTTGATGCCTAATTCCTGATAATCTTAGGATTCAATAGATTTTAAAAGATCATAGACTGGTAATCGTGCACGATTCAACGGTCGTGATATTTATCTGTTCTTTATTATCTTCCGCTACGTCAGAACATTAGCTAATTTCCATAATAATTATGTAAATATGTATAAAAACTACTTTGATAAATATTTATAAACTACTGAAATAATACTTATGATATAATATTAGGCTAACTTGCTGATGAACAATTGCTATAAACTGTGAGAACATTTATCATGATTTTAAATCCATACACTCATTAATGTATAGCCAAAAGATTATGCTAGATTGCTGATACATTAGGCGCAATGATGACGCTGGTAGCCCAAGTGTGTGTATATATATATATAAACTGCCCCCAAAAAGCTAACCACCCGATTGTATGTCTCAAAGGCTATAAGTACAACCAAGCACTGTCCCAAAGACATTTGCTAAATAATATTATTGAGATAAATATATATACATATATTGATGAGATGGTGTAATCTAAAGGGTACATATCACGAGTGTATAGACCTGTTTAAAAATCAAGATATTTACTTTAATTAAATTGCTAATAAATCACAATAGCTGCATCTTTAGCTGATACTATAATCAAATATACTATTGAGAATAAACATTTTATAAAACACCTATAAACACATTCTTATTTTAAATTGCTTTACCTATATTAATAATAAATATATGCTATATGTTCCTAATTCTAATACAAGTAAATTATAAAAATATCAATAGTAATTATAAGATTTGATAAATACTATTTATAAGGAAACATCAGTTAAATCATAGAAATATATTTTATTTCCTTCAACATAGTTATACATATAATTTTAAAATAAATTTATAGGTTTAACCACTCACATAAGCTTGCTGAAGAAAAAGGCTACCTATCTAGCTCTTGCCTATATTCTACAGCCGGGGTTGAGATTACTACCAACATCCAGAAGTAAAAATATAAGAACACAACTTACATCTCAATCTACTCAACTAAATCAATCTACGGCTAAAAGATATGGTATAGGATCCAAAAAAGGTCTGAAATAGCTCTGGGTTGGGTTTCGGGGCTCGAAAAGGTCACTGAGGCACTTCCTCAATGCTGAGGCGTCACCTGATCGACCCAGAAAAGCAGAAACAGCTCCAATTTTGGCCAAAAAACCAAAAATCAACCCAATTCAATCTCAAACACCATTCTAAACATCATAGGGGTCCGTTTATTATAAATCCAAGTATTAAAACTTAATATACAATCAAAACATCAATTTTTGAACAATTCAATAATTTGAATGTTTATATACTTTAACTTACTAAAAATCTTATATATAAATCTTGAATTTACTAAATAAAGCTTTGAATTTGTTGTTTGTAAATTGAGAAATGAAAGTTTAAGGAAAAGAAAGAAGAAGATGAAGAAGAAGAAGAAGTAAATAAGAAGAAAAAAAAAGTGAGGAAGAAAGAAAGAAAGAGTGAAGAAAAACAACGGTGATATGAAGAAGAAGAAACGTGGGGAAAGAAAAGAGCTACAATGCTCTCTTTTTTTTTATCAAAAAGCCATTTAGACCCCTATAACTTCCCTCAGGCACCAAAATAACTCTCAAACTTATTTTTAATGCTATCTAATCCATAATTCTATCTATAACTCAGTTAATTTCTAGGGTAGGATATTACAGAAAAAACCACATGCTACACTTATGTGTTAAGAAATTATGCCATAAATTCCTGATGTGGGAATATTGGTTAAACATAAGCTATTACTTTGTTGAACAAATAACCAGAGACTAATGGGCCTAGAGAAAGAGTAGCAATACAAGACTTACTATACATATGGAGTTTCTCAAGTAATTGCTAACTGTGAAGACCACATGCCATGCTTCTGTGCTAAGAAACCATGCCATAAATTCCCGATATGGGAATATTGGCTAAACATAAGCTATTGCTTTTTTTGAACAAATAAGTAGAGTCTTATAGGCCTGGAGAAAGAGCAGCAATATAAAACTTACTGTATATGTGGACCTTCTCAGAAAATTACTGACTGAGAAAAGTACATACCACGTTTATGTGCCAAGAAACCATGCTATAAATTTCTAATGTGGAAATATTGGCTAAACAATAGCTATTAGTTATATTTTTTAAAAAAGAAATAAGTTAGTAATATTAGACCACAAAATAATCATGAACTATTAAATTAGTCATATAAACGTAAGAATAAAATGAAATATAGGCGCACATACATAGATACTGCTATTTGAATGAAAGTTTAATTATATGTGAAACCATATTTCTTATCCATTATTTTGATAATTTTTTTGGTCAAGTAACTTATTTTTTATTTTTACTAATTTTTGCATGGACCAATTTTATAAAGTTTATAAGCAAATTAGTGAGAAAATCAAGTTTTGGACTAATTATTCATAGCTTACAAGTTTAAGGGACAAATTAGCATTGTAGCCACGTGGGGGCGAGAGTCAGAGCAAGCAACAAGCAAGTAACGGCCAACAGCAGCACCGTTACGGAACACGTCAAGTCAGCAAAAGAAAAACCCGATCCTCCTCGTAACCAAAACGAACGGAGAAATCAACGGCGTCCGTTACCCACACAAAAAGAAATGAAAAACCACCTGAGTCAATTCTAGTCAAAGACACATATACCCTCTCAATCCCACCTTTGTCTTCCTCTCTGACCTCAACCCCAAAATTTAAAAAACCCGAATCGGATCCACGAAATCCGATTCCTCCACACAATCCGTACAAAAACCGTATCGGTATCGGGTCAGAGGTTATCGGGTTCCCGTTTCGGATCCTATAAAAATAAAAATTTGATTGAGCAACAGTTTTTGAAACTTTACTCTCTGATAGAGAATTAGCCATGGCAGAGATGAGCCAGAGCTTCGAAGCTCTCCAAGAGCAACAAAAACGACAAGTTAATGAACGAAACGACAGCGCTTTACAACACGGAGACGACGGAGACGAAGACGACGACGAAGAAGAAGAAGAAGAAGAAGAGGAAGAAGACGAGGAGGAGGAGAGTCAACTCAGTGAGTCAGAGCAACTTGGTGAGTCGCAACAAGTGGTGGAGTTATCGAGCAGCACGCGAGTGGATAGCGAGTTGAGAGAGTCACAATTAGTGGAGGTTCCGCTTTCGACGGCGGAGGAGAATGATCAGTGTGTAGGTAGGTTACTGTTTGTCGATTTGATTTTTGGAAAATTAATTTTGAATTTAATTATGAGAGAGTGATTAGATGAGTGTGTGTGATCTAGCAGGTTTGGAGGATAATTCAGCTGTGGAGACGCACGTGGTCGTTGAATTCAAGGTTAGGACCCAATTTTTTTATTATTATTATTGTTGTTGTTGTTGCTATATATTATTAATGGTCATTTCTGGTCTATGCTTCATTAATTAGTTTACTTATTTATTTATTTATGTTGTGGTTATGATTGTTTTTTCTTTGTAATTAATGAAGCTAGGAAAGTGTATTTCTGTTTTTGATTGTGAAAATTTGGTTGGTAGATGGGATTTTATAGAGAATTTATGCATATTAGAATGCAGGGTGAGAATGTTCTGCTACTAGTTGTTGTAGTTGCTGGTTTTTTTTTTTTTTTTTTTTTTTTTTTTTTTTTTGAGATTGGAGTGATCCTGAATTGGTGTTTAAGATTTCATTTCTAATTTATATGAACTATATTAAAGGAATAATTGGGAGGAAACCACTTCATTTTGTTATCTAAGGGGTGCTTTGTGTTTTGGTCGAAAAGTTTATGCTGAGAGTATCAACTGAAAATTCTGTACTTGGTTTGCTTCTTCAAAAAGAAATATCTTAGATGATTTATCTATGAAGTTGCTGAAAAGAAAAAATACAAAAATTTGCGAAACATGCAGTGTAAATATTTGTAAATTCTAGTTTAAGATTGGGATCATGGACTTGCAGTGTAAATATTTGTAAATTCTAGTTTAAGGTTGGGATCATGGAACTAACTTTTTGACTAGCTAATATTTAGGAGAAAAACAATATGTCAAAGATGGAATGCATTTTGGAAACTTTTGCCAGTGCAGTAGAAGTGTTACAAATATCTCGGTAGTATGTGTTCAGCTATAAGGCAAATAGCTCTTGAATTTGTATTTGAACGAAAGATTGAACCAACTGTTTTAATAGTTGATAAAATTGTGGAAATGACGAGCACTTGAATGCTCGAGCAAAGAAATGGTGTTGACTTATTTAGAAGTTTCTATAAACATTGACCATGCCCTGCATATCAAAAATATTAATATGGAAATTAAAATAAATAAATAATTAAACTAGAGAGGTTTCCACTTCCATACTCTTCTTGTTTATATTTGGATAAGATTGTGAGATCCTGTTATCCTGGTGCGTCCTTAGAGTGCTTTCTTCATTTTCTACTAACTTTGACTTGAATTGAGGGAAAAAGAGCAATGTCATCATCATGTGTTCACATCATATCTATTCATCTTTTCTCTAAGCACGAACAGAGAAAATATGCAGAAAATCAAGGTACAGCTGATCATCATACTGGAAAATTGAAAAAAAAAAAAATACCTCCACCCTTGATGTTATTCTCATGCAAACCCAAGAGAGTCAAATGTCCTAAAATATTTTTTCCCTTGCAATCTGTTCATCCAATCTTTAAGTAAATTTCAACCCATAAGTGATATTCCATAATGCCAAAGCTTTATATAATACTGGCATTCTCCCTATTGAATATTGCCAGAATTTTATTCTTACTTAGGATTGCTAGGGAGCTCTCTAACTCGACTTTACCTCAATGAATCTGTGTTAAACACGTAATTTATGCTTGATATATATATATGAGTACATGGGTATAATCCTCGAAATGTATGGAAAAATCATTAAGAAATTGAAAACACTTATGTCGAATATAGAATTTGATAAGCGCCTAACACTTGCAACAGAGTCTGTGCAACACTGATGATGAGTCCATTACGTTACTCGTGAGATCAGATCGTAAATCATAGGTCTAAAAGTCATACATAAGTTTTGCAGCATATTAAGCAGACCTGCACAAGATACTATATTTCTTATCAATATAAAATTATTTCTTATAGCAAGTCAGATATTTATATTTTCTTGAATTTCATAGCCCAAAATTCAAATTGGGAACTACCTACTCAACGTAATTATTTTCTTGAAGGAGTTATTGTTCCTACTATTTCAAAACTCAAGTGACACTTTATCTCAATTTACATCCTGAACTATGACAAATTGACAATGCTTTCTGGCTGCCTGCAGTAATGATGGAAAGAAGATTTCAGTTGGCACATGTATGAGCTATGTCAGTATCTGAACCAATACATTACAAATTAGAGACATGTACTGAAATTTAAGTAGGACAAAGGTTTGTATATTGTTAGGTTTTAATGAAAATTACTAGGACAGAATCTAATCTTTCACTTTGCTATACTATGAATATCAAAGTTCATTTAGTAATTTATCAAGAGAGCAGGAAGAATTTGATTATTATTTCCAAGTAATTGTTAACGATTTTGTTGTGTTTCATGTTTATTGTCAAAATTCCTCTTAATTTTTACTTTGTTCTGTTTCTGCATGTCTTACAACATTTAACATTAATGTGCCAGAGTTTACAGAATGGTGTTTCTGGGGCACAGAACATACACCATGACAAGTCAACAGCTACAATCTATGCTTTTCTAAATTTCACTATTGCATCTGGATGCATCTTTATACTTTTGTAAATTATCCATAAATGAAACATTTTACCATTTTCATTATCTTTTGCTGCTTCCTCAATATAATTTAAGTTCGTTAATGAATTCATAGTTATTCTCGTTGTATTTTTTTTTCAAATCTTTATCAGGAGCAAGATGGGGTGTCAAGGCCTGAAGTTTTAGGAAGTATAACAACCCAGGGTGCTGAAGCTCAGACCCAAAATCAGCTCCGATCTTTACAATGCCCAAGCCCAACTTCTTTGTCAGAACTTTCACCAACTTCTGTCACACAACCAATATCATCTGCTCCAAGTCCAACTCTACCAGAACCAAGATTGTCTCCATCAAAGGTTAGTAATGCATGTATGCCAGAAGCAGATCAACAAAATTCTTCTGAATGCAAAAATCTCTCTCTTCCTATAGTGAGAGCACATGTTTCTGATGGTTACAACTGGCGGAAATATGGCCAGAAGCAAGTAAAAAGTCCTAAAGGTTCTCGAAGCTATTACAAGTGCACATATTCAGAATGTTGTGCTAAAAAAATTGAATGTGCTGACCATTCAGGCCATGTGATTGAGACTGTTAATAAAGGAACTCACAGCCATGATCCACCTAGAAAAAGTAAGTGCCCCAGAGAAAGCAAGGTTGCTTTAGTATCTGCCCCTGTTTTGAGCAATGACATAACAGAACATTCCACTGGTGTGCATATGGATTCAAATCAGTTCAAGTTGCTAAAAGAATCTATACAGGAAGCGACCACAAATCCTGACAAAAAGCGTCAGAGTTCAAGTAGCTCCAATGGAAATGGGAATATTCTTGTCAAAGAGGAGCATGTCAGTGAACCTGAACCCAAACGAAGGTTTGGTCTCCCTTGACTTTGGTTTCACTGATGTGAATTTCACGTGCAATGTTAATACTTCCTGATATAAGTTATACAGGGCAAATTTCGAGATAACTTTGTTTAAGTATTCTTCTGCTTTGTTGTTCAGAGTGAAGAAAGAGACCTTAGAATGTTCAGGAACTCTCTCAAAACCTGGAAAGAAACCTAAATTTGTTGTTCATGCAGCCGGTGATGTGGGAATCTCAGGTGATGGGCACAGATGGCGCAAATATGGACAAAAAATGGTGAAAGGAAACTCCCATCCCAGGTGCATGTTTATTTCTTCATTTGTTCTTTGCATGCCTTGAGATTTTGACATGATATTCTAATAGAAATTAACATCTTATAATGTGGTTCAAGATGTAACATAACTATCAATCTTAAAATTGGGGAATCTTGGTTTCTCCTTTTTGTATTATTGTAATAGAACAAAGTATTGAAAAGAATCAAAAGGAAATTAATTTATGACTCTCATCTTTTAATGTTCAGGCTATTAATGTCTTTTTATTTGGATGCAAACTCATGCTATTAGAAATCACATTCTCTAGATGTGCATTTATATTACTCTGTTTCTTAAATTGGTGCGAGATCTTTCATGGTTGTCAGGGGAAATTTTGGTGTTTTCATATAATTTGTAGGAAAATAATGCATCTCTCATTTTATCATATGTGGAATGATGGGAACTAAAACAGTTTTTTACACCTACACAGAGCTGCATCATGATCTGTTTTTAAGTGCAAAATATTTAGGTGAATTTGCCATGCTGTTTCTGTAGATGTAATAGTTGCTTCATGGCTTAATTTTCATTCATTTTGATAAATTTGAGTCCCAGCAGCTTGTCTTTTTTTTTTTGGGGTCATTTGCGTAGTTTCCAGTATCTGTTGGAACAATAGTTAAGTTGGTATCCAGCTTTGTGTGTGCTGTGGGGATTTATTGATGAAGAGGGACTGCAAAGTCATGGAGTTATAGTTGACTCTTGTTTAGTTTCATCCTGATTTTGTTTCTTAATACCTCCTAATATAATATGGTACTAGTAATCTGCTGAAGTCCAATAATCATGGTATACTTATTTTGAAGCATTTCAAATTGCTGTTAGATAAGACTCCTTTAGGCAATGGCCTTTGTTGGTTAATACTCCTCTACTTATTGTGGTGGTTGGAAACAATCCTACTGATTTCCTTTTCTGATGTAACTGGAGAAAATTCATCCTGAAAAAGCTCAATTGGTAGCCTGCTGTTAGGAGAGCATGAAAAAAAAAAGTTGAAAAATTAACTTGAAGCATTTCCCTTTGTAGATTTTGCAGTTTGATATGTAATGACATGCATCAGAAATGCTATGTTTCTTCAAGGACATTATTCACTTTAACAGGCCAGTTTCAAATAAATGTTGATGATTATCCTATAAGGAACCACAGTTTCCTATGACTTATGAATGGTAAATAGAAAAATGACAATTTTTTTAGGTTTACCCGTGACTTGGGTGATATATGCCTTGTTAGTCTTCTGGCTCCTGGATGAGTGCAAGTGGCTGAAAACTGAAGCATGTCTATGAGATGGCTTATAGGGAAAAATTGCCTCTGATAGTCTCATGAGTAATAGCTTTCAACATGTCAATTCATATGAGCTTTACCATTGTCTTACAACTTGTTTAAAAAAATTTCCTACAACAAAGTTATGTCACTTGTGATTTTTGGATGATCAGCAGTGGAGATAGAATTTTCTCTCTTTTCATTGTAAGCCCTTCCGCATCAGCTTCTGGTACTTGGATGGGGGTCACAGTCACAGGTTCAATGTAATTCTATCCATACCCACCACCAACCTTCGAGTTTATGTGCGGGAGTGTCTGTCATATGGTTATGCAATGATTGAAACAAGAGTAGGTAGAGAAGAACACCTTTTTTTCCTTTTTTCTTTTTAGTATAAATCTGAGAGAACTTTTTAATTTTCTGTGATGAACTGAAACTCTGAAAGGGTATTTTGTATTAGAATTTCAACATCTTTGAATTGCAGAATTCCTATTCGATTTAGAAGCTTTAATTATTTGTTTATTGATCTGAGTTGATCTTCCAAATTCAGGCCTGCCTGTGGATTCTATTCGTTTGTTCTGATTTCTCTCTGTAAACAATTACACAGGAACTATTATAGATGCACTTCTGCTGGATGTCCTGTCCGCAAGCACATTGAAGCTGCAGTTGATAACACAAATGCTGTCATTATAACATATAAGGGAGTTCATGACCATGACATGCCAGTACCCAAAAAGCGACACGGTCCACCAAGCGCTCCCCTTGTAGCTGCAGCTGCTCCTGCTTCTATGAACAATTTACAACTCAAGAAAACTGATACATTCACGAATCAAGTAAGTTCAACCCAATGGTCAGTGGGTAAGGAAGGGGAATTAACCAGTGAAACATTAGACCTCGGAGGTGAAAAGGAGAAAGCGATCGAATCAGCTCGAACTCTTCTAAGTATTGGATTTGAAATCAAACCTTGCTGAGCAGGGTCCTTTCTTCACATAGCTGTCTAGATGTGAATTATCATTGAATTATTAGGTTTGATTTATGTTTTTTTTTTTTTTTTTTGTTTCTTTTTTCCTTTTTCACTTTTCTTGTATCCTTCCTTTTTTTTTTCTTTTCACCTTTCCTTGTTTCTTCAGCCTCCTCAAGCGTATGATGGAACAGTTGTATATTTGGTATTGTACACATCAGGAAACCTTTCAAACAATGGTAAGCTAATAGTATTGGAACATAGAATTGGTTGGCGCCATTCATTTCTTTTTTCTTCTTTTCCATGTATTGCTTCAGGACCCATTTCATTTCAGGAGCAGTCTCTCTCAATTTTTGCCGTGGATGTAAAATTATTAAGTTGGGTAGTTGTTGGCACTTGGCAGCTTTAAAAAGGTGGGCATTTGTTGAGTGGTGAAATTGGAGCATGAAAACCTGTCAAAATATTAGATGTTAAAACACTTCCATTGTATAAAATGATGTTGCAAGAGTGCCAACTTATAAAATTAATTCACAATTCTTGTTTTTCAGCCAATTTGATCCCATGCTTGGCAATCAACACTATAGAAAGTGATGATAGTAAAATTATAATTGTTACATCCTTCTAATTAAATTTTTATAGTCCGTGATCAAACCTCGGTGGCTAAATCAGCCAAATTAATAGGATTATGAACTAATTATTAGCAAAACTCTGAACTAGGGACATGTTGGTTTTTTTTAATGCTTATTTTTTCAGAAAAATAGAAAAATTACCTTTTATGTATTTTTTGAACTGTAAAAACTAGACAAAAAAAAATAATAAATACTTAAACACTAATCTCTTTTGAAAATGAAACTATAAGAAGGAAACATTAGAAACAAAATTGACATAAAAGAGAGGCAAAGTGCTCTAAACCCCAAGCATTGTCTTCCCATTAATTAGCAGAGTAAAATTATAATTAAATAATAGAGAAATGATTGGTGTACAATTTTAAAATATGTGGATGCTGAAAGCCAAGCAATTATGCTGAGAGGGGTACATGCACATTGTTATGAGCCATGAGGTTAGTAGTAATAGTAGTAGTGGGGCATCGCATTGCATTGCATTGAAGGCTGCTGCTGCAGCAGCTGTAGGCACCACATATCCACCAACACCACCACTCGATTGATTCACACCGTTAATCAATTAGTGTGTTGATACATTTTGTTACCCTTTGCTCTGACCTTCATTTGCTATTCATTAATTTTCACTTTCACTTCACATTCATTTTTGGTAGAATGGAACATTAATAAGTTGAACCTTTATTTTCAGAAAGAGCATCCTCTTGTATACTAAAATTTTTTCTTTCATGAACATATGTAGGGTCCAAATAGCAACTATACGCTTTCAAATAGTAAAAAAATTTCATGAACAATTATTTAATGCCATATTTGGATGAAATATATTTGATCATACATTTAGATTTGGACCAAATTTTTTATTTCAGAACTATGTAAATTTATTTTAATGAGAATTTGAAACAAATCCACAATAAATTTAAAAGCACATCAAATGAGAATTTAAAATAATAGCTAACTGCATGTTATTTAAAATTTTTATATTTAAAATCTAAAATTTCAAATCAAATACTTGCATCAGTAAATGTAATCCTTAATCTTTCTCAAAACAAAGTGACATTTAAAAAAAAAATACCAAAAAAGCATATAACTAATGTTAGTGAATCCAACCACTTTGGCAAGGAGATGCTGAAACACCTCCAACACTTAATGCTAGAGATTATTTTGAAACTTTTATGGTGGGTTTGTATAAAGTCTTATCTTCATTATGATCATTTCATTACTCTTTATCTTGCTGTAAATGAATCATCATGCATATATATATGGTTAGCTTGAGGTCAAAAAAAAATTTTTTTTTTTAAATGTGGAGGAAATTAATCAGGTAAGCCAAAGATGAAGCATCCATTTATTATTAACTCCGTCCACAAAGTTGATAAGATTATATTGTATGCATGAAGCAATAAAGATTTTTCCAGACAGGGTATCAATCAATCATGATCTAAAATTAAATCCTAAAATAAGTACACCCTACAAGCATGTTGT
Organism: Macaranga tanarius; assembly: GCA_949673435.1. Lineage (NCBI taxonomy): Eukaryota > Viridiplantae > Streptophyta > Magnoliopsida > Malpighiales > Euphorbiaceae > Macaranga > Macaranga tanarius. The sequence goes on along the minus strand of CATIWO010059575.1, from coordinate 10,571 downwards.
GTACAGGGAGTCCATCCCCATTCCAAGGGGACACAAACAAATTCTGCTCCCCAATCAATCTTTGTCACATATTTAGGGCAGAATCTACCAGCCCATATCAATTTGTTTAGCTGTCTTGTACCTGCTGCTCATCCATTAATCAAAAGATGAATTCTGAAGCCACATTTTTTGTTTTTGAACATGGATTCTAATGACTAACCCCTTTCAACTGTACAACAAAAAATGGGTACATTAATTTTTTTTTGTTTTTTTGGTTGAACATGCCCCACCAACAGCACAATCATCAGTTGATTTAATTCAAGTAAAATCTACAATCTAGGTAATTCATGATGCATACAGATTCATGAAAATTTTATAGACAAAGCATTTTCATTGCTAACTGAGAAGTAGCCGTGAATTAGTTACTAGGATATAAACTGATGACTGAACCTGGTGCCCCATGTGCCAACATATCATTCTGAAGAGAAAACCCAATTCATCCATAATAGCTATGGAAGCACCAGGTGCCAACATCATTCTGAGGAGAAACTCAATTCATCCATAGCTATGGATATTTGGGATGCCACGACACTGTCGGTGATTTTAACTTCAACTTTAACACCATTTTCTTCTTTCCCTTCTGCCACATTCATACACTCCTGAAATCTGAAGCAACTGATGAGATGATCATTTGTCAACCCTGCTACTTGCATGAAAGAGTATACGACCGTGGGTCCCACACTGCGGAATCCCCTTCTCACGAGGTCTTTGCTTATTACATCAGCTTTTGGAGTTTTGACAGGAACTTGGCGAGGATACCGGAATCTGCTAATTATAGGCTTGTAATTCACAAAGCTCCAAATGTACTTATCAAATGACCCAAACTCATCTATGACCTGGCATCAATAGAACCTGCAGAAAGTTAGTTGTAATGACAATCATAGCAGGTGTGGAGTTTACAATTATGGCAGTGACTTCAGTAACAAAGTTTAGTGGTTAATGACTGTATGCCATCAAGTCAGATGCACAATTTCTGTGATAATATTATATTACCAACAAAGCAAGCTGGCATCCTAAAAAAAGAAGTAATTGGGTCGCATGAACAACCTTGATATAGATATATCAAGGTCAAGTTGGATGGTTGTAATAGAAAAATTTTGTCCTATATGACTAATACGGATTCATAGAGATCAGGACCACCCATTCAACTACTTTTCACCTAACCAGCCTGATAAAAAATGATCATTAGGCACACATCATGTGTTGTTTAAATGCTTAGACAAACACAGGACACCTTAAAACCCAAAATATGAATGCATTGGTTTAATATGGTATCAGTAAATGATATCAATCTACAAACAAATTCCACTTGTCACAGCCCATAAAGATTTTAACATTTAGCTAAACTTCTCCACAAAAGGAAACGAACAAATATAAAATAAATATGCAAAAACTGCACACTCCATGTAAGCCTCCTTGCAGAAAAAGATAAAATACAGTTGTAAGTAGGGGTGTGCAGAAAAGACCGAAAACCGATTAACCGAACCTACCGGTTCGATTCGGTTTCGGTTTTAGATACTAAAAAATTCTGTTAGTCGGTTCGGTTTTGATTTTGAATTTGAAAAACCGAAAAAAACCGAAACGACCGATATACATATTTATATATATATATTAATTTAGAAAAATTATACATAAATATTAAAATTATAAATAAAAAATATTTTTTTAGTTATATAATTAAAGAATACACTTTAAAAAATTATAAAAAAAAATTATTTAAAAAATAAAATTAATAAACCGAAAACCGAACGAACCGAGTCGGTTCGGCTCGGCTAGGTTTTTAGTCTATAATCTGTTCGGTTTAGTTATGAATTTTCAAGAGGTTCAGTTAGTCGGTTTTTTCTGGTTCAGTTTGGTTTTAAACCAAAACCAACCGTGTGCACACCCCTAGTTGTAAGAAAATGAAATAAAATAAATAATAAAAAAGATAATCTACCTTTGATATTTGGCGTGCATTCTCAATGATAGCCCGCAATTTAATTTCTGATAATAAGGAGCTTGCTGTGCTTCCAGGTGCTATTAACTTCTTCTCATTAAATTTTGAGACAGCAACTGGATCAAAATCTGCAAAAACTTCACTGCACAAAAATAGCTCATCAATGACGAATAAAAAGACACGGTCAATAATAGAGACTAGAGACCTAATCTCTTTTAAATGGTGGAAGAGAATGTGATAAGGAACAAATTCCACAGATTGTTCACAGACGAGATCATAAATAAATGAATGCATGATGGATAGAAATACTACCTAAAGATATGTCTTTTGCTTAGAATGGCAGGCCAGGCAAGTTCAGCCAAAGCACCAGAAAGAACAAGAAGCTCAAACAATTTCCTGCATTTGGACAAAAATATCAAGCACAATTCATTTTAGAACAAAGAATCACATCAGGAAAGAAAGGCCTTCAAGACTATACACGCGATAACATTACTACATACTTGTCATCGTGTACTGGAACTCCCCATTCTTCATCATGGAAAGCAGTATAACATGGGTCTGATTTCAACAAATGAAAACCTGATCAGCAATAAAATTTGACATATGTAGAGTTGAAGTATGGAAGCATTAGGGCAACACCTTAGCAAGTGGCTTGCTTATGTAAAGTGCATCCAAGTACTTTTTATGTGAAATTCACACATTTCTATCCACAATTCTACATGTTCAACCAGCTTGATATTTTTATTCATCCCATGTTCACATTGACCAAGACATAGTGTTTCTTCTAATATTCATCAATTTGTGCATTGCATTATTACACCAACAAAGTGACTAGAAAGAGGGGGGAGGGGAAGGCAAGAGAATATAAATATGTTTGTATAAAAGAATGAAAAATTATCAGGTAATGAGTTAGTGCTAAATTGATAAGTTTAATCTATTTGTAGACAGCTATTATAAAAATGCGCAAGACCAAAAAATTGAACCAAGTTAGTGAGAAATACAGTGCTTACATACTGGCAAGAGACCAACCTATTGCTGCATCAAAGTTTTAGACCCTTAAAAATAGCAACCCAAGAAGCTTCAGAAATTGGATAGCCTAAATGCATCTAGTTACATTATTTTTCTTTTGTGTAGTGACATTGTGAATTTGTTTTATGGAAATGGAGGAACTAAGTTGACCCATTTTTGGGTGATTTAGTTCAATTCTTCAAAAATACTGCAGTCTCCAATATAACAGAATGAGGACAACCCTTTGGAATTATGAACCAAGTAATTACACAGCTCCATCGTAACAATCATTTTTCATCTTGCTTCATGTAACCACCAGCATAAAATTAACAGATAACTAATTAATATGAACTCTTCAATAAGTTATGTGTTGTAAACAAAAGAGACTTGCATTAGGCCAAATGCTAAAATCAAACTGCTAAAAACATAGTTTAGCTGGACTTTTGTATGTGCACAAAGACACAAGAGCTTGGAATCATTTTGTCTTTAAGTGAATTAAGCAGTCACATTGAAAATTCTGCAGGTGGGTTAAGGATTTGTGAAGAAACAAACCCCTCCATACACACAACCTAGTAAGAACATCTGTTAAAAAAATATTTGCTGATGCAATGGCATTTCCTAATCAACCATGTCCATGTCCAAGATTTTAGGGTTCATGAACCTTAATAAGCAAGCACGACAGCACTTTCAAAATAAACATCTTATGCCCTCATGCACATCACTAGGGTGGTATTCCAAAATAATCCTACAGAACAAAGACATACAGCCAAGCCATGTCATAACACATAAGTGCATCATTGATTCTCTAAAATCCTATGGTTCTTTGTGACAATAACAAATGGGACAAAAATCAAGGAACTAAGAACGCACCAGCATTTGGTGTTACCCAGGCACAGCTCTTCTTGGACTGTGAACCATCAGAAGGTAGTGGAGATTCTAAACCGCCATCAGAAATAACACTTCTTGGCTTTGAAGCATACGGCTTCCTCCTCGTACCCAAACTATTGGACCGTGTCAACCTCCCAGTAGAAGCTCGGCTGTGGAACGAATCCGTGGAGGCATCAGATGAACATGAAGCATTTAGTGACAAATTTGAATGCAACAACTGCTCATGCCGACGAAGCACAGAAGAAGCACTAACAGAATGAGACTTAGGAGATAAAGCACTGACAGTAGGTACTCTAAGTACTTTCTGCTCTTCACCTAATGCAACTGCCTCAGGTGATGTGTCAACCTTTCTCAATTGTTTTGAGGCAGGTTTCCTTGCACTCAGTGACCCTGCCTTGTTGTTTCCAGCAGGACCTAACACAGGCCTGGTTTCAGAATCAGCTACATTCATTGACCTCACTCTCGGAGGCCCTGACATTTTTAGAAGACCTTCAATTCAACACTGATTTTTCAAGAGATCTTTACCTTCTTCCCTCCAAAAACAACAATACCCAATTTCGGAAAGTTACCAAATTCTCAGTTGGCTCAAATCTTCCCTAAAATTACCACAAACCCACCAAGAAAATTCCTTAGAACCCCCATTTTTATGCCAATTCTTAAGCATCAAATCAGAGCAAAATCTTGAATATCAGATACCCCACATGGGCAATCCACTTCTACTAAACCCCATTCACCAAGACAGATCTTGGGTTCTAACCCTCACCACTCAACCATAAGCTAGTAACTCAACTAATTATCGCTCAAAATGCAAAACCCACTTCACAAAAAACCCTCTCATCAGCATTTCAAAACCCCATCAAAACATCAAAATGCAGTAAAAATTTGAACTTTCAACCAAAGCTTAAAGCTTTAATACACAACCCAATAGATCAAAAACAAAGAAACAAACTTTTTATTTGTAAATTAAGAAAAAAAATAAATAAATAAATAAAAAAGAGAGAGAAAGAGAGAGAATTTTCAGCCTCGAAACATAAAGATTCCACTCTGCATTGTTAAAAACGAGAGAGAAAAAAAAAAAGTAGCTGTGCTGTTAGCGTCACCTCCCCAAAACGAAACAATAATAATAATAATAATAAAAGTGAAGTGGGTTTCGTTTAATTTCTCAAAACTGCGTCGTTTCAGTCAGTCCCACTCTCACCTCTCATAACCAGAAAAAAAAAAGCTGACAGCACCACATTCTTTCTTTTTCTCATGGAATTTTTATCTACAGTTTTCATGGCTGCTTCTGCTATCTGCTTGTTTTTTTCCCGAGAAAATGAAAGAAGATGAGAGAAAATTCGAGTGATTATGAGACAGAAATCGATCATAGAAAACACTAAGAATTGAAGTGAAATTTGTTATTGTTTAAATGAAATGAAAATGAGAGAGATTATTTTGTTTTGCTTTTTATTCATTAACATGTGATGATGACTTGTTTAGCTGGTTTCTTTGCTTTAATTTTACTGGCTATAACCGGTGACTTTCCGGTGCTGCTCTTGTGTAAAGAGTGGAACAACAAATATATATACATATATATATACATATATATATATATATATATATATATATTGTTTTAAGGGAATTTTTACAACAAGAATTTTTGTGTGAGAATTTACTAATTTTAAACATATTTTTCCAAATAAATATATTTTTTTGAAAATTTATGAAATCAAAAGCACATTGTAAACTAGATTTTTGTAATTTTATTAATTTTGTTAAACCTATCAATTTTGAGGTTCCAATTTACATGAGAATTTAGAATGCCAACAATTGAGTATGGTTAAGTTCTTTTTAGAAGGATTTTGTCTTTTTTCATTTGAAGTAAGAAAATTACTACATTTAAAATTTTAGAAAAAAATAAATAAAGGTGTTGTAAACTGAAATAATTAGAAATTTTTTATATTCTTAAAGCTTTGTCTATTTATTGTCTTCCAAACATAACTTTGTCTATTTATGAAAAATAATTTATTTTTAAAAAGTATTTCATTATAATCTGCCTAAGCCACCTTTTTTTCTCCTTTTCTTTCTCTTATTTTTTCATCAAAATATTTTTTTTTTGGCCACGACCGATCATCTGTCAGATCCACGGTGATCTCTTCTTATTTCTTTTTATTTAATTTAGTTTATTTTGTTTCTTTCAATTCAATAAACACAACTCTTTAATCTTTTTATTTTTGTTGAATTTTTTTGAATCTTCCTCTTTGTAATTATTATTAATTTGATCGTTTATCCTTCATGAAATATAATTATCTCCCAATTGTGAAAATTTTGTAGATATTTCTGCAGTCGAACTCACTTAAAGACCAAAAAGTTGATTTGTGGCTAATTAAAGCTATTGAGTGGAGCGTACGAATCACCGAGTTGCACATCAAAAGAGCTTTGTTAATGCGGCTAAGAAATTAATTTTAAGATATTTTTATTATTTGAGTAAATTTTATTTTTGTACTTTTTGATTGTATTGTTATTGATATTATTTATTTGCCAATATGTACTCTTGATTTTCAACAAATGAAATATTCAATTTTTTCCATAAAAAAATATTTTATCATATATAATGAAATGAAAAACTAAATTTACATCGTTATTTGAGATAATAGAGAAAAATTAATGGTAGTGAAATAAAAATACAAGCTTATTATAAATGGTTCTTCAAATGGTGTAATTGAGTTGAAACATTCTCAAATTATATTTTATTTTAATTTTTCGGAAAATTCTCACCTTTATGTTGACCCGACCGATAATATCACATTTTAACACAAACAAATTCAACTGAACTCATCAACTGTTCAGCTCCAATACATTCAACAGGGGCATGGATTGACTACACTATAGCACCCCTTGTCTCTCTACCAAAAAAATCTGTTAACACTAACCTTAAAAAGGATATTCAAATTGCAGTGAATGAAAATGAATATAAGTTGAATGATTCTGTCTAATTAAAGATGATAAACAATTTATCATGATGGTTTTTTGGTGGATTCAGAACTGTAACAAGATGAAAGAAGCATCTTTTCTATTCCTTTTCTGAGTGATGTGAAATTGAGAAGCAAAATTTTCATATTTCCATTCATTTATTCGGACAACCCAAAATGCAAAACCATGCAATGATACAATGGCTTGGTGAGCCATCTCCTCCACTTGTCTTGTCAATGAAACTTTCTTTCTAGTTGCTAATTCTTGTTAATTTTAGTGTATATTAGGACAAATTGCTTGTCCCTATTGGCCCGACCCAATCTCTTTTTGACCAAAGCTTGCTTAATATGAATAAAATATTCATAAATATATTCTTTATGACAAACAAGAAAATGATTCATGACAAGTGTGACCAAGTAGCAGTCCAGCATTGATTCTTTATTTATCACAGGCAAAAAGGAAAAATTTTAGATCAACTGAAGCAAAAGGTCTGTGTTTGGAAAATTTTGATAGAAACTCAAGTCAACCAAACATGTTGGTTGTGTGTCCGCAAATAAGGAAACTATATTAGAATCGTTGTCTTGCTACACCAAATACTTGAGTCAAGAACCAGAAAAATAAGAAGTAGAAAACAAGATAGAGAGTTTACTGTCAACAAGCCTATCCAAGTACTGCCTCAACGGTAGAAACCACCACGCCCAGTTCACTCGTTCCATAACAGAATATTAGTTGTAACCAGTTACAAAATCCGGAAGCTGCAACTATAAGCATCCAACAAAACACAATAGTCAATAACCATCTAAATTAGCAGAAGCAGGCATATACACTTCAGATAGTTAATGCATCTTTGTACATTTGCAGAAAGTGTAGCTTAGATACAGTAATCTAAGCATAAGACAATGGTACTTGTCCAATTCAGTTAGTTTAATGAAAAAACTTGTAACAGATCAAACCTTTTTAATATAAAACCACACTGAGCCGAACAGTAATAATACATATTGGTTCAATATGTACAAAATAGAGTACAAAAACAGCCAATGCAAAATAATTGATTCTCGATTCCTTAACTCAAAAAGCATATAAATGTGAAAGAATCACTCCACCCCTTAAGAATTACTGCCTTGTTCAGTCAGTAATCTAAGAATCTATGCTCTGTATCATGTCTTGCAAAACAGAACTTTGTTAATGTGTTATTCTTTTGAGATTCTCTGTTGTATGGTTTTTGCACATATTCACGACATGGAATCCCAAAGAGTGTATTATGCAGTTAAATCATATTTTGTTCCCATGAAGTGATTTAAAGAAGCCTATTCCATACAATTCAACGTACACTTTCTGACACTTAATTTTGTAGCAGTGCAATCCATACTGCAGGTAGACTTACATCTCCCATCTCACTGCAGTATTTGAACATTTTGTACCTTGTACCCAACAACATTCTCTAAAGATCCTTATCAAGGTTTAAGCTTTCAAGAGAAGTGCATCTTAACAATGCCAATTTCATTCTCCGTTAGCATATTTCTCTTAAATGCCTTCTAACATCAACATTTCCCCTTAAATTCTCTAGTTCTCTGGATCCACACTTTCAGGAAGGGCATTATGTTCAGTATTCTACAGCACAAACTTGCTAACCTTCTTTGTAAATTATATCATTGGAAGATAACTAATGGGTATAGGCAAGCTAATTTTGTGAAATGATAGACTACAGACTCAAATATAAAGTATCAAGAGAATGGTTTATGGTCCAATTTTTTTAAAAAAAAATGTGAATAAGATAGAATGACCAACATACCCCAGGATACCTCTGCCTTGCCATGCCTTGGGAGTCACTGTTAAGTTGATTGGGGCACCTTGCCTCAAAACTACCACAGGAATTGCATGACCCAGATTTGCTTGAGCCTCAGTAGCAAGCTTCTGCAGTAGATTATCACCAAACTGATATTCCACACTGCCAAATCTAATAATCTGATCTCCAAGCTGCAAACCATCCTCTGCTGTTGGCGAACCATCAGCTATTTCCTCAACCACAGCGAAGGGTATGCTGATAATAGCATCCGCATCCATGGAACTGGGAGACCCTCTTGAAACAACATAGTTTGCAGATGCAGATGCAACAGCATCATCAGTTGATGAGTTTTGATTCCTTGATGCACTATCATTGTCTTGCAAATAAGCAAATATATTGAGTAAATTGGTTGCACAAATAACATCATTTATTTATCTAGATGGCATAAAAAATACTTAAACAAATAGGCAACAATATTCCGTCAATTGATTTCATTCAAAAAGTCATACATTATCTAGATGTCAATATGTCATACATCCTATAGACACAATTAAGCAGAAACAAGATGAAAATGCTTTAACACAATTATCACCTGGAATTCTGCTGTAGCAAAACCAAAAAACTCAAATAAATAAATTTTTTGAAACAAAAAATTTATTACTCGCCAAACCAAAAAAAAAACTAAAAAATTTAAATTTTTCTCTTATTCGAATGGCAATATGGATTATGCACATTGTACCATCTTTCACCAACTTGCAATTAGTTGCAAACAGGCTACGAATATACTAGATGTGGAAGTCGGTAAGCAAACGCTTCTAATTGCACAATAAAGGATAGACAAATACAAGCTTCAAATTCAAATCAATTCCAGCAGGTTACATCAGCAAACAGGCATTATCAATTCAATAATTTCCCTCATTAATATATGTCCTTAAAGCTACAGAATCTACCTGAATCTTTGGGAGACGGAGATTTAGAAACAACCCTAGCTGAATGCAGAACTTGTATATTCTCATTTATTTTCTCTGTAATCTCCTTGTGATCACTTCGCAGCACTATAATTCAACACACAAAATAAATAAATAAACAACAAAAATCATATCTACGGCTTCACAATTCAAACAACACTAGCATCAGCACAAACATAATTAATTAAGAAATTAATTAGCAGATAGTACCAGCAAGACGGTTCCTTTGTGCTCTTATAGTGGGAATGTCAATATCTTCACGAGGAAAACCCTAAAAAAAATTAAAAAAATTTGTTAAGATTGTGAAAATTAGGGCATCGAAACTACACTAAGTACTAATAAGAACAAAAAGAAGAAGAAAAAAAAAAAGACCTCAGCATCGACGAGGTTGCCGGAGAGACCGGGACCGCCGGGGCAGCAAAGATGATCGATGATAGCATTCATCTCAGCTTCCATAGCAGTTCTTCTGTCCATGAGGTTCATCGTCTCTGATTTTAGATTTGCTGCCACCATTTTTTTTGGTTGGGTTGTGGTGTTGCAGCACCGAGCTTAAAGTGTTTTTCAGATCAACTTCAAACAAATTTGAGAGAAAAGTGATTTTATTATTTGATGGTCGAATTGTGAGAATATATATACTTTATCAAATCCTAAACTAAGTAGAAAAGGGATAACTACATTTTTAGTGTCTAAATTTTTCTATTTTTGCTATTTTGGTGTCTCAACAATTTTTTTATTCAATCAAGTGTCTCAACTTTTCTATTTTTACTATTTTGGTGTCTCAATAATTTTTTTGTTCAATCAAGTGTCTCAACTTTTTAAAATAACTATAATGTGGTGCCTCCGGTGGTAGGCTTGGCCAGGGGCTGGTTCGAACCCGAAGCCGGATTGGTCAAAACCGGTCTAGAACCGGTCAAATGTGGAACCGGGACTGAACCGGCCCGGAACAGGAGGAAGACATGTTCCGGTTGGGTTAAAAAATTTTGGAACCATGAAC